>JAOTAX010000196.1:994454-1005556 GCA_025629825.1 Erythroxylum guanchezii | reverse complement strand
TTTCAAATATTAAAGAAAAAAGAGTTATGAATCTTTCTAATTATTTTATTTAGAATTTAAATTTAATTATTCTCGTATATTTTTAACAGAATAATTATTTTGACCAATATTTTTATTTTTTAATAACAAAATTTTAAATTTTGATGAAAGAATTCAAACTTTTCATTAATTATTTTTATAATTAAAGTCAAGTCAACATATTATTGTCATTTCTTGAATTTAATTCTAATTCAACAAAAATAATTTACAAGAGAAAAACGTAACACATGCATCGACTTTTGATGTCTATGTGAACCTAGCGTTATAAAGAGTTGTCATGTCTGAAGAACTATTTTCTAGACAACGCATTTACTTTTTAGACCATGTTTTAGCCTTTTGGTACATGCTCCAACTATATCATGATAGCTAGGTTCGAATAACTTATGACCTGAATCCAACTCAAAAATTTTTTAGTCCCGGCTAGACTTAAAGTTAAATTGGGCGAAGATTATATGGCTCAAGTGGATTGAATTTTATGGCTGGTATCTTAGTCATACTTAAATAATTTAATTAAAATTAAGCTCAATCATATTGGTTGAATAAGGTTAAACACAAAAATAAAAGTTGAACAATTTTATTTTATATGCGGAAGAAATTTGAGATTCAGATTCCTGTTAGACTATAAAATCTGAGCTTGAATTTATAGGCAAATTATCAAGCTTAATAAGCTTCATGATTCCACGAATTATCAAATCTGAGGCCTGCAATTATGGCAACTGCATCTGATTTCAGCAACAGCTATAGTTGTACAGAGACAGCACTAGTTGAAGATTGCTAATCGAGCGCTTTGCATCTTCTGGAATAAACTTTAATACTGCTAATGATTTTATTTGAAATGTTTGGTGGAATTTAGCTTCTGCTAATGTCTCCTTAACTTAAAAGTAAAAGTAAATCCTTAAAGAAAACGATTATTTTGATATCAATATTCTTTTTTTATTTTACAAAAACAAAATCTTGAATTTACATAAAATAATACATACTTTCCATCATTTATTTTTTAGTAGTCGCCGTCAAGTCAATCGTGCGAGGTAGATGTCACCCCTCATCTTTCACATTCACATATTCATTTCTTTAAGGTCTGTTTAGTTGGATGTAGATGTCACCTCTCATCTTTCACATTTACATATTTATTCTTTTAGTGTCTGTTTGGTTAGATGTAGATGCCACATTTCATCTTTTACATTCACATATTGATTCCTTTATGCTGCGTATGGTTACTGTGATCCATAGGCTGAGATGGAACAAAACAAAAATTTGGAGACAGAACAGATCAAAAATTAGAAATAGTAAGGTGTTTGGTTGTGATAGACAAAACAGATAAAATTGTGCTAGTCTCGAGGACAGAAATTTGTTTGGTTGCAGTTCACAAAACATAAAAAACAGTATCAATGACTAAAGTACCCCTGCAATATAATATGATTGGAAATATGTAATTCATTGATTATTTTAAAACGAATGATTTGTATTAGTAAAAAAGTTAACAAATAATAATAATAATAACAATAACACTAAAAAATTAATTTCGCATAATAATAATAATAATAATAATAATAATAGTAGTAGAAGAAGAAGAAGAAGAAGAAGAGAAAGAAAATTAATAATAATAAGGAATTTAATAATCACAATAACAATAAGCAAATTAATTATGTATAACGATGATAATAAAAATAATAATAAGGAAATTAATTCTTTATAATAATAATAATAATAAGTACAAAATTTATAATAATAATTATTAATAATAGCAATAATTAATAATAATAATAATAAGTTCAAAATTTATAACAATAATTAATAATAATAATAATAATTTATTGTTGTTATTGTTGTTGTTGTTGTTGTTGTAGTAGTAATAGTAGTAAATTAATAATAATAAGTAGAAAATTTATAACAATAATTAATAATAATATTAACAATAAATAATAATAATAATAAGATAATTAATTTCGTATAATAAAATTAATAAATAATAATAATAATAATAATAATAATAATAATAATAATAATATAATTAAGAATAACAAATTGATAAATTTAATAATAAATAGAAAATTTATAACAATATTTAATAATGAAAGAATAACAAGATTTTGTTCGAGGTGAAGATTTTTTTTAATTATTATTATTAAATCTCGAGAGGCTTAAATGTGAGAAGAATAAAACTGTCTTCAATAAGAATAATTATTGTTGAAATAGATAAAGATAGGTAGGGATTGTCTTTACCTATTCCTCAAATTTAAAAAATATATATTCTTAAGGAATGAGTATTCTTAGAATTGTGTATAACCATCGCAGGATAATGGCTAATTCTTGGTCACCAGTTTTGCTGGAAACGGATTGCTCGGAAGTAGCGACAGCAGTCAATGCTGCTTCTTATATTGATAATTCCAGTTTTGGTGTAGTGATAGCTGATTGTAAAGCTCTTTTGTTAGAGATGATTCATGTGAATGTCTCTTTTGTTCATCGATCTGCGAATGTTGTTGCACACCACTTGGTTGCTGCAACACGTTCAAGTGTGGATCGGGGGGAGTGGCTTGTTAATCCTCCCTCTTTCTTGTTTAATTTTCTTTGAGTATTAATTCAAATTTCTTACTCTTTTCAACAACAAAAAAAAATGTGCTAGGAATAGAATAACTATTCCCTTGAGTCAAATATCACGTTAAAGTTTTCAAATGGCTTTCATTATTCTTTATTAAGACATAAACTATGTTGTCACAACTTCTATATACATTTGATTTAATTTCTCATACTTCAACAAATCAAACTAAAACCTTGTTCATACGTCATCAAAAGGAACCAAAACGACCACAACCAATCTAGAAGGTCTAACAACCAAAACGACAACTCAATCTAGAAAGTCTAACAACCAAAATTATTATTTTTATTTATATATTTAAATACGATTGGATTGAGCTCCTAAAAAGTGAGCTCGACCCAAGAGGGCTAAGTTGGACTGTTGTTGCTCAGTCCTCACTTTCCACCTCTTCATCAAGTTGGATAGGAGAAAACAGAATCGTGCTTTAAACTTGTTTGGAAATCAAAGCAAGATCGCTAATTTTATTCGCTAATCGTGAATAAAAATTGTAAGTAAGTTAAGTTTAAACTTAAAAATGATATTTATTTTCATAATTATATTGAATAAAAATTTAAGACTATTAAAAAAATTAAGCTAAATTTTAATTATACTCGATTTAACTAATATAAATATATTTTTCCAAAATTTAATATTTCAAATTTCTCTTATAAAAGTCTCCATAGTTACGCAAATTTCCTAACCTCCCTTCTGTTTACATGTAACAAAAGTCTCAGCTAAAAGTGTGGACAGAATATACGTGTAACGAATTTTCTCCATATGAACATTCACATCACAAGAAAGATCTGCAAATCCAAGACTTTCAGATTTTGACTGATCAATTTTCTTAGAAACTAAAAGTATTTCTATGCATTATGGTGTTCGGTCAGTCAACTCTCGACAATGATCTCTTGGTCTTGGACAGGTTGAGTGGCTGCAAATTTCCCACCTTCTCTTGGTCTTGGAGTGATTCTCACGTCAACATTAGTTCTACAAGAAAAATCTGCGAATCGAAGTCCTTCAGAATTTGATTGATCAATTTTCTTAGAAACTACAGTATTTCTGTACATTATGGTGCTCGGTCAGTCAACCCTCGACAATGATTTCTCTTGGTCTTGGACAGGTTGAGTACGGGGCAAATATCCCACCTTATGGTGTTTTTGTTTTTAGTTTTTTTAACTATATATATAATTATTTATATATTAATTAGTAATGAAACTATAAATAATTTTATTTTATTTTTATATTATTGAACTAAAATTAATTTAAATATCGAATCATTTAATTTTACTTAATAATTTTATTTAATTTTTGAAATTAAATTAAAAATTAAAAATTATTAATTATTAATAAATATAATTAAATAAAATATATTTAAAATATATAAATTTCAAATAAAATTTATTTTAATAATTAAAATATATTAAATAAAAATTGTTTTTAAATCATTTATTTTAATAATAGTTTATTAATAAATATCATATGAGAGATTAAAATAAATATATTTAATTAAAAAATTTATCTTTAGATTTTATGTAATATGTAATTATTATTATTAATAAAAATATAACTAAATTAACATTAACAATCAAACATGTTTTTATTTTTATTTAAAAGAAAAAATAAAAAAGAAAAAAATGAAACTATAAAAAAAAACACATTAGAGATTTCACCTAAATCTCATGTCAGGAGAGAGAGAAGACTGGAGATTTTTTGCAATTAAGACTGCTTTAATCCAATTAATTATCCTACAGCTACCATATATTTCTCGTCTTCACACTTAGTATATCTACGAGGGTTACGTTCCTTCTGGATAAAATTAGTAGTAGTATAGGCAGCTTTAACAAGAGGACATTAGGCATACATGTTCAGAGTTCTTGATAGCCTAGTTAAGAGATTGTTCCCAAGTATAAAAATAGCTGTGATCAGGTAGTAACTGCAAATTCCTACTTCAGGCTGCTTTAAAGAAGCTGCAGAGAAAAAGAGAAGATCTCTATGCTCTATTGCCATTTTACATAAAAACACAAGTTATATCCATGGTGCCATGCCATTGACTTTTAGTCCCAAGTAGGTTTTTAATCGCAAGCCAAGAAATAAAAGAAGCTTTCGGATGGATAGAATTCTGCCATAAAAGAATAAACCAAGGTACCTACCTTAAACTCCTTGCAAGAAGCTGCGAACATGATTTATTTGAGAATTTACTGCACTGATTAATAGACCAACTTATAAAATCATCAATCAATACCATGGTTTTAAAAACCGGTCCGGACTGGCCGGTTCGATCGGTTCAACCGGTAACCAGTTGGCTATCCGGTCCGGTTGACCCCTAAAAACCAGTTCTCAATTAAACCAGTTTGAACCGGTAAAAATCGGTCAATTGACCGATTAAACCGGTATTGGTCGAACCGGTTAGCCACCGGTTCAGTGAATATACCCTCATTGAGTCATTCCTATTCTATATAATCAATTATATAGAAGTGCCTTGCAAGTTGTGGAAGAAGGAGTAATTTCTCTAGACCATTATAGTGTAGCACTACAAGCTTTTGAAGAGTCACTGAATAGGGTTCATGAAGTGGAACTAAAGCAAGATCAATTGTAATCGATCATGCGGTTATTATTTGGTATAATTGTTGATTTTGTTGTAACTCGGATTTTGTTATGATATTAAATATTTAGACACTTTTTAGTAGATTTTTTGATCTTGCGTTGGTTGATGTAATTATTTTGATATCTAGTCATGATATTTTAGTTATTATTTGAGAACAATTATATGATTGATGGTTGAAAAACTTATTTATATTTATTTATATTATTTAGTATATTTTTCTATTTTTTAAATATTACTAATATTATATATAATTAAATATAATTATTACGTAATTATGACGTCACACCGGTTCAACCGGTGGTCGAACCGGTCAAACCGGTTAAACCGTGACCAGTAAAGCCTCCGGTTTGACGTCCGATTCGAGTTTTAAAACCTTGATCAATACATTAACCTAACGAGGAAAGAATTGAACCAAATAATCGAAGCCTCGAAAACTCCCTCTTCATTAGTCATTGCATAGCAAAGATGAGACCTTAAGATTAAGAAGAATTATATTTCTCAAGTTATGGACTTGAGGATTGAAAATAAGTAGACTCGAGTCAACCCAATTATCATATCAAAGCCAAGTTCTAGCACCATTGCTAACCTTATGTTTAATACAATGATAAACATTCATTCCATGCCAATTTCAATATAAAAAATTAAGGATTCTTTCATTATAAATCTTTCAAGTACAATAATTCAATGCCAATTTAATTATTATTATAAAACAAGACATATAATATAAAGGACATTATTAATTAACAAACTTATTCCTTAGATCAAAAAATACAAGATCCTAGCTAAAATAAAAAATTCACTTGATAACTAAAAATTATACTACGTTTTACTCCTTTATTTTATTTTGTTTTAAATTATTTACATAGTATATTTAGATTTAAATAATTTCAATTTTATTAATTATTTAAGCTATATAATTTTATATTTTATAAAAAATTAAAAGTGTGCTAAATATTTTCTTGATAAAATAAAAAAAAGGGTCGTAGAAGAAAATCTGAGCCAAAGCCCACGTCCAGGACCAAAAACAAAGTAAAACACATCAAAAGAATATTTGGCATGTTCGACAGCAACTTGCCCTTCTGAAAAGCCTTGGTTTTTGTTGATTCAGGATGAAGTATCTTAATCCTCCATTATAGTGTTCCTTCAAGAATTGATAAAAACACTTACTAATCCTACTAATCTTGATATGGTTGCTGTGTGGTTCAGAATGAAAATGGCATTTACTTTGTACACACTGTTTTAGACTTTTAGTAAATGCTTTCTGCACCACACAGCAACCATATCAAGATTAGGAGGATTGATATTTATTAGTTCCAGCTTGCAAGACTTTTAGTACAACCTTTTAACTGGTTCCATTCCCTCTGACAACTTGCAAGCATTACATTTAGAAAAGAACAAGTTATCCGGTCCCATCTTCCATAAGCAACCTCAGTCATTTGTTCAGCCTATGTTTGGATGGGAATCATTTGGAAAAAAACTTTCCTTCAAGTATTGGAAATTTTCAATTTTCAACTTTATGTTTTAGACTTTTCGTACATGCTCTCTGCACCACACGGCAACCATAGGAGGATTGATATTTATACGGTTGGTAACGGAAATTTATGATAAAGAAAATAATAGACTTTTCATAAATTATTTTTGGTAATTGAAGTCAAGTCAACTATGACAAGTAGAGTGTACTTTCATTTTTCACTTCCACATATGCATCTTGTCATTGATACATTAATTCAAAGTCCAAAAAGGTCCGTTATTAAATCTTTCACGTCCTTAAAAAATCTTTCACGTCCTTAAAAATAACTACATAGAAAGAATTTGGTTGGAACTATATGGCCCTTCATTGGAAATTTAAGTTTTCTCCATATCCTAGTTTTGAAAAACAATAGTTATAAATTTTTCTAATTATTTTATTTAGAATAGACAGTAGAACTTAAATTTTAATTAATCTCATAAATTTTTAAGAAAGTAATTATTTTGACCAATACTATTATTTTTATTTTTTAAAAACAAAATTTTAATTTTTGATGAAAGAATTCAAACTTTTCATTAATTATTTTTATAATTAAAGTCAAGTCTAACATATTTTTGTCAATTCTTGAATTTAATTATAATACAAGAGAAAACAACGTAACAAGTTTTAAAGAGTTGTCAATTTTCTAGGAGTGTCAATATTCTAGACACGCATTTACTTTGTAGACCATGTTTTGGTAGATGCTCCAACTATATCATGATCAAGAGAATTGATAGGATGGTAACGACATGGCTAGGTTCGAATAACTTATGGCCTGAATCCAACTCAAAATTTTGTTAATCCCGGCTAAGCTCCAAGTTGAATCGGGCGAAGATCATATTACTTAAGTTGATTGAATTTTATGACTTGTAATTTAATCAAACTTAAATAATTTAATTAAAATTAAGCTCAATCATATTTCTTCTAACTTAAAGATTGATTGTTCTTTTGGGCATCTATCTGCCATGAAAGAATAATTTTCTAAAAAGTAAAAGTATTGCTTCTTATCATCGGAAACAAATTAGGCACGCGGGAAAAGTATTTATGATGGGTTACGAGTTACATTACCCGGACCGTGGTCACGTGCACCCTTGGATTCATCTCGTCGCCGTCGATGCTTGACCCCACGTGACCCCATACTAAAAAGCCCGTCCTTTTCCGACGTAATTGCGATAGTGCAACCTTTGTCTTTTACCTTCAATCAAACGGTGTTTCTTACACGTTGGTCCTTGAAAAGTGGGCAAGAAAACAAAAACATTGTATTTCATATGAATTGTCCTAAAGGTTTTATCATAAGATAGGAACACATATGAATTGTCCTAAAGGTTTTATTTGGATAGATTGGTGAACTTTAACTTCTTTATTTATGGATTATAATTATTGTTTTTACATGCATTATAATAAGAAAATATATATTTAGTAACAATTACATAATTTATATTTATTTATATAATTTTAAAAAAAGATATTGACTTATAATGTGAATAAAAATTGTAAATAAGTTAAGTCTAAACTTGAAAATGATATTTATTCTCATAATTATATTGAATAAAAATTTAAGACTATTAAAATTTTTAATTATACTCTATTTAACTAATATACATAGGTATAATTTTCTCGTAATTATTTCAAATATTGAATAATTCATTAATTTATTATTCAATTATGTATAAAAATTTATAAAAAAATACGTCAATCACGTTTTTCATTATGAAGTAAGTATAAATAATATTTGTTTTGCTTGCCAAACACTTAAAATGTTTTCATCATCACTTATGTATGCAGTAATAATAAAAGATTAGAAAACTTTACAATAACTTGAGATTATCAATTTATTGGAGTGACTCTCACGTCAACATTAATTAGCTCCACAAGAAAAATCTGCAAATCGAAGATTTTTCTAGAAACTAAAAGTATTTCTGTGCATTATGGTGTTCGGTCAGTCAACTCTCGACAATGATTTCTCTTACTCTTGTACAGGTTGAGTGGCTGCAAATTTCCCACCTTGTACCTTCTAATTGGAGGCAAACAAAATAAAATATGACATTCGTAACTTCAATATTCGCAAGTTGAAAAAAGAAAGAAAGAAAGAGCTCAATCTTCAAAGTTTTAGCCAAATGAAACTTCATACTAACACCATAATCTTCTCTTCATTTGCATGCCTGCAACTGATCCTTTTACTATCCTCCAACGTCCAATGGTGTCAGGCCAATTCTTTAGGGAATGAAACTGACAGGATTGCTTTGCTTCAATTCAGGAGTGGGATAACCAGCGACCCTTTCGGAATCTTCAACTCCTGGAATGATTCCAATTCCTTCTGCAAATGGTATGGCATCAAATGCGGTCGCCGACATCAACGAGTCACGTCCATGAACATAACTGGAAAGAATTTGGTTGGAACTATGTCGCCCTTCATTGGAAATCTAAGTTTTCTCAAGATTTTGGTTCTGAGAAACAATAGTTTTACGGATGAGATTCCGCAAGAAGTCGGCAACTTGCTTCGGTTGAGATACTTAGATCTCGAAAGAAACATTTTAGGGGGAGATATTCCAACCAACTTGTCTCATTGTACCAAGCTCGAGAGAATAGGTTTTTCATACAATAAGCTTGTTGGGAAAATCCCCGAAGGCGTTGGTTCTCTTGTGGAGTTGAAGAAGCTGCTCCTTGAGCGAAACAACTTAACAGGAAAGTTACCATCTTCACTTGGCAACCTCACTTTGCTCCATGCCCTTACTGTTGCAAACAACAATTTGGTGGGGGAGCTTCCTGTTGAAATGGGCAAATTATCAAGCTTAACAGGCTTCACAATTGAAGACAATGGTATTTCTGGTACAATTCCTGAGACCCTTTTTAATATTTCATCCTTGAGTATGTTTGAAATTACTCTCAATCAAATTCGAGGGACTATACCACACGACATTGGCCTCAATCTCCCAAATCTCACATTCTTTGGCATTGCCTCAAACAGATTCTCTGGATCGATCCCATATTCATTTGGCAATGCTTCTAAACTGGAACTACTTGAAATTTCGCTCAATAACTTTGTTGGACAAGTTCCAGTCACCTTGGGAAATCTAAAAAATCTTCGAACATTAAACCTCCCCGGTAATAGTCTAGGAAGTAGATCAGCAAATGACTTGGTTTTCTTAACATCATTGAAGAACTGTACCAATCTGGAGTTCCTGGACATTGGTTTCAATAACTTTGGAGGTGTTTTACCTAGCTCACTTACTAATTTGTCTTCTCAGCTAACTGTGTTAGCCCTTGCACGCAATTATTTCACTGGAAGTATTCCTGCAGGAATAAACAAACTAGTCAACTTAAATATTTTACAAATGGACAACAACCTCTTAACTGGCTCCATTCCCTCTGAACTTGGAATGTTACCCAACTTGCAAGGATTATTTTTACGCAAGAATAAGTTGTCCGGTCAAGTTCCATCTTCCATAGGAAACCTTAGTCAATTGTTTCGACTAGTCTTGTCTCAAAATCATTTGGAAGGAAACTTTCCTTCTAGTATTGGAAATTGTCAATTTTTGGGTCAACTTGAAGCTTCTGAAAATAAGTTTAGTGGAACCATACCCAAGGAGATACTACGCCTGCCTTCCTTAAGTATATTGCTCAATTTGTCTCGGAACTCTTTAACTAGAAATCTACCAACAGAAGTGGGAAATCTGAAGCAATTGAATACATTAGATATCTCTGCAAACAATTTGTCTGGTGAAATTCCAACAACTATTGGACAATGCCTTACCATGGAAAAACTTTACATGAATGCAAATTTCTTCCAAGGTTCGATTCCTTCATCTTTGGCGTCTCTAAAAGGCCTTCAAGAATTAGACTTGTCACGAAACAACCTTACAGGTGAAATTCTCCAAGGTCTACAAAACCTACAATTTTTAAGTTATCTAAACCTTTCTTTCAATGACCTTGAGGGAGAGGTTCCAACTGGAGGGGTCTTCACAAATGCAAGTGCTGTATCATTGATCGAAAACACAAAACTTTGTGGTGGTATTCCTGAACTTTTTTTGCCAAAATGTCCCACCAAAACAACAAGAAAACCCATTTCTTTCAAGCTATCAATCATCATTCCTTGTCTAGTTGTAAGTGCCTTCTTGATATTCATCATCTTAGCTTGTTTACGGAGGAGAAAATCTAAAAAGAAGTCACTTTCTACAACTACTTCTGTTGGAAAATTGCTAAATGTTTCCTATAAAGATCTTCATCAAGCAACTGGTGGATTCTCTGAAAGCAATTTAATTGGATTGGGTAGTTTTAGCTCTGTGTATATGGGGTTTTTAGATCAACTACAAAGACACGTAGCTATTAAAGTCCTCAACCTTCAAAACATGGGAGCTTCAAAGAGCTTTCTTGCT
>JAOTAX010000196.1:978844-994354 GCA_025629825.1 Erythroxylum guanchezii | reverse complement strand
TGACATTAAATAATATGATTGAATTTATGATTAAGAATAATTTTGTTCTTAATAAGAATAAGGAGAAAAATTAAGAAAAATGATTTCTTGTTTTGTTATTGGTTTTGGAATAACAAAACAAGAGCTTAAAAGTGGCTGTGCAAATCCCAAGCCATCTTATTATATGGCTGAAACCCGCCACAGGCGCCTCTCCTCTCTCCAGTCCGCTGTCAAATTTTAATGCCTAAACGGCGTTAAACGACGCCGTTTGGGCATTAGACACAATAGGACACGGTAACATCTGACAGAGGATTTGGACTAGTTGATTTTTGGGTGTAAGGTGTGTGTTTTGTGCTGTATGGGTATTGATTGGCTGTTTTGATGTTGATTGCACGTTAGTGAGACTTTTGGGTGAACTTGTTTGTTTTGTAATAAGCCTTTGATTGGAGGACTTAGGTGACGTTAATCTTGTGTAGTTGTCAATTGGGAGTCCAGATCTTTTGTCCAGTTTTATGGTGTCTTATTATGTCCAGTGAATCTCAGCCATTCATTTATGCGGGTCCCGTAAACGTGGGACCCGCATAAATGAATGGCTGAGATTCACTGGACACAATAAGACACCATAAAAACTAGACTGGTTCCGTCAATTGGATGGATGAGAGTGCAGCTATGTTTAACGTATCCGAACAAACTATTTCTTTTAAAGTTTTCAAATGGCTTTCAATCTTCTTTATTAAAACTTAAACTATGTTGTCATAACTTCTACGTACATTTGATTAGATGGAACAAAACGGCAGCACAGCAACAAGCAAACGCAGAGCCCAAAAGCAAAACACAGAAGCTCAGGGAGATATCACCGAAACACAGCAGCAGGAGAAGCCAACATGAGTAGCCCAAAACGACTCACACCATAAAGAAGCAAGCCAAAACGTAAAACGCAGAGCAAAACCCAGCACCAGACCAAGCCAAAATGACGCAGCGGAAGGAAAGCCAAAATGAATAAAACACGCAGCAGAGAAAAAACGCAGAAAAATAAAACACGCAATAGTAGTGTCCAATGGATTCCTGACTGGAAGAGATAAGTTTTATCTCCATCTTATCTCTTCAAAATAGAAGAGAGCAAAAAAATCATCCAAAGACTGTAGTAACTTTGGCAACCTCAGTCATTTGGAAAAAAACTTTCCTTCAAGTATTGGAAATTTTCAATTTTCAACTTTATGTTTTAGACTTTTAGTAAATGCTTTCTGCACCACACAGCAACCATATCAAGATTAGGAGGATTGATATTTATTAGTTCCAGCTTGCAAGACTTTTAGTATAACCTTTTAACTGGTTCCGTTCCCTCTGACAACTTGCAAGCATTATATTTAAAAAAGAACAAGTTATCCGGTCAGGTTCCATCTTCCATAGGCAACCTCAGTCATTTGTTCAGCCTATACTTGGATGTGAATCATTTGGAGAAAAACTTTCCTTCAATTATTGGAAATTATCAATTTTCAACTTTATGTTTTAGACTTTTAGTACATGCTCTCTGCACCACACAGCAACCATATCAAGATTAGGAGGATTGATATTTATACGGTTGGTAACGGACCTGTATGATAAAGAAAATAATAGACTTTTCATAAATTATTTTTGGTAATTGAAGTCAAGTCAACTACGACAACTAGAGTGTACTTTCACATCCACATAGGCATCTTGTCCTTTTGGCATATAATTTATCTTGAAAAGATTTATATTTTATATAGTTGTTCATAGTTAGATATGTATAAATTAATTTAAGATAGTTAGATATGTAGAAATTAATTTAAGTTAAAAATTTGAAAACTAGATTTTTAAATACTAAATAATTCATTAAATGTAAATTGTATCAAAACGGACGGTCAAATATAAATTGTATAAAAATTAAGTAAAATAAGGTGTTTTAAAAATAACTCTAAAGTACTTAAATTTTTTCAGGTGAAATTAGAATCCTACCCAACTTGCAAGCATTATATTTAAACATAAATATATTTAAACTAAAGTCTTTCCGTATATTATGGTGTTCGGTCAGTCAACTCTCGACAATGATTTCTCTTACTCTTGTACAGGTTGAGTGGCTGCAAATTTCCCACCTTGTACCTTTTAATTGGTGGCAAACAAAATAAAAGAAGACATTCATAACTTCAATATTCGCACTTTGAAAAAAGAAAAAGAAAGAGCTCAATCTTCACAGTTTTAGCCAAATGAATCTTTATACGAGCACCGTCCTCTCTTCATTTGCATGTCTGCAACTGATTCTTTTACTATCTTCCAACTTCCAATGGTGTCAGGCCAATTCTTTAAGGAATGAAACTGACAGGATTGCTTTGCTCCAATTCAAGAGTGCGATATCCAACGACCCTTTTGGAATCTTCAACTCCTGGAATGATTCCAATTCCTTCTGCAAATGGTATGGCATCACATGCGGTCGTCGACATCAACGAGTCACGTCCTTGAACATAACTGGAAAGAATTTGGCTGGAACTATATCGCCCTTCATTGGAAATCTAAGTTTTCTCAAGATTTTGGGTCTGAGAAACAATAGTTTTACGGGTGAGATTCCACAGGAAGTTGGCAACTTGCATCGGTTGAGATTCTTTTCTCTCAGCCATAACATTTTAGGGGGAGATATTCCAACCAATTTGTCTCATTGTACCAAGCTCGAGAGAGTAAGTTTTAAATACAATAAGCTTGTTGGAAAAATCCCCGAAGGCATTGGTTCTCTTGTGGAGCTGACGTATCTGCTCCTTGATCGAAACAGCTTAACAGGAAAGTTACCATCTTCACTTGGCAACCTCACATTGCTCAATTTCCTTTTTGTTCGAGACAACAATTTGGTGGGGGAGCTTCCCGTTGAAATAGGCAAATTATCAAGATTAACAGAGTTTCATATTTCAGAAAATAGTATTTCTGGTACAATTCCTGAGACCCTTTTCAATATTTCATCACTTAGTGGCTTTGACATTGGTGATAATAATCAAATTCGTGGGACTATACCATATGACATTGGCCTCAATCTCCCAAATCTCATATTCTTTGGCTCTGAGTCAAACAGATTATCTGGATTGATCCCAGATTCATTTGGCAATGCTTCTAAACTGGAACTCCTTGAAATTTCGATCAATAACTTTGTTGGACAAGTTCCAATCACCTTGGGAAATCTAAAAAATCTTCGATATTTAGACCTCGGTGTAAATAGCCTAGGGAGTAGATCACCAAATGACTTGATTTTCTTAACATCTTTGAAGAGCTGTACCAATTTGGAGGGCCTGGGCCTCGATGTAAATAATTTCGGAGGTGTTTTGCCTACGTCACTTACTAATTTGTCTTCTCGGCTAAGTGACTTACGCCTTGGAGTCAACTATTTCACAGGAAGTATTCCTATAGGACTAAACAAACTACTCGGCCTAACTAATTTAGCCATGGACTACAACCATTTAACTGGTTCCATTCCCTCTGAACTTGGAATGTTACCCACCTTACAAGCATTAAATTTCGCCAACAATAGGTTGTCCGGTCAGGTTCCATCTTCCATAGGCAACCTCAGTTATTTGCTCAACCTACAATTGTCTGAGAATCACTTGGAAGGAAACTTTCCTTCAAGTATTAGAAATTGCCAATTTTTGCTTGAACTTTATGCTTCCGGAAATAAGTTTAGTGGAACCATACCCAAGGAGATACTAGGCTTGCCTTCCTTAAGTAAATTCCTTGATTTGTCATGGAACTCATTAACAGGAAATCTACCAACAGAGGTGGGAAATATGAAGCAATTGAACATATTAAACATATCTGCAAACAATCTATCTGGTGAAATTCCAACAACCATTGGACAATGCCTTAGCATGGAAATACTTTACATGAATGCAAATTTCTTCCGAGGTTCGATTCCTTCATCTTTAGCTTCCCTAAAAGGCCTTCAAGAGTTAGACTTGTCACAAAACAATCTTACTGGTGAAATTCCACAAGGTCTACAAAGCCTACAGTTTTTAAGTTATCTAAACCTTTCTTTCAATGACCTTGAGGGAGAGGTTCCAAATGGAGGGGTCTTTAGAAATGCAAGTGCAGTATCTTTGATCGGAAACAAAAAACTTTGTGGAGGTGTTCCTGAACTTCTTTTGCCAAAATGTCCCACCAAAACAAGAAGAAAATCCGTTGCTTTCAAGCTATCAATCATCATTCCTTGTCTAGTTGTAAGTGCCTTGTTGATATTCATCATTTTAGCTTGTTTATGGAGGAAAAAATCTAAAAAGAACTCACCTTCTGGAACTACTTCTGTTGGAAAATTGTTGAATGTTTCCTATAAAGATCTTCATCAAGCAACTAGTGGATTCTCTGAAAGTAATTTAATAGGATTGGGTAGTTTTAGCTCTGTGTATATGGGGTTTCTAGATCAACTGCAAAGGCATGTAGCTATTAAAGTCCTCAACCTTCACAACATGGGAGCTTCAAAGAGCTTTCTTGCTGAATTCAAAACCTTAGGGAACATTCGACACCGGAATCTTGTGAAGATCCTAACATATTGCTCTAGCTTGGATTACAAAGGCAATGAATTTATGGCTCTAGTTTACCAGTTCATGGAAAATGGGAGTTTGGAAAATTGGTTGCATCCAGATCTTGATAAAAAAAGCACAATGAAAAATTTTGACCTTCTTCAAAGGCTAAACATTGCGATTGATGTATCATCTGCCCTACATTATCTCCATGACGAATGTGAAAGTTCAATAATTCATCGTGATTTGAAGCCTGGCAACGTTCTTCTAGACAGTGACATGATTGCTCATGTAAGTGATTTTGGTGTAGCAAAGATCATCTCAACCATCAACGACTTTTCACAAAGCCTAACTAGCACTACAAGGATAAAGGGGACGATTGGCTATACTGCTCCAGGTACCAAATTCTTTCCCTATAACGTTGCTTTAGACTTTATCATGTTCAATTATCACTTTTGTTCATCACATTAGCTAGACAACAAGCAAAAAGATCAGCTAATTTGTTGCAAATGACCTTTTCATTATTTCATTGATTGTAGAATATGGAATGGGCAGTGAGGCATCAAAAGAGGGAGATATATACAGCTATGGCATCTTAGTCTTAGAAATGTTCTCAGGAAGAAGACCAGTTGATGAAATGTTTAAAGACGGATTGAATCTTAGAGACTTTATTCGCATGGCCATGCCACAAAGACTAGAGCACATAGTAGACCCAACTCTTCTTGAAACAGAAGCTACAGGAAAAGCAACCTCCAGAAAAAATGATAACAATGCAGTTGAGATCAATATGAACTTGAGCCCCATGAAACCAAAGGTGCAAAATTGCTTACTAGCAGTATTTGAAGTTGGAGTTACATGTTCATCCGAATCGCCCAAAGATCGAATGAATGCAGGGGATGTTAATAGGAAACTACATTTGATCAGAAATGATTTTATGCGCAATTAGATCTCTAGATGTTGACTAAGTACTAAATATCATGTTATTACTATGTAGAAATAAAACTTATTAGCAGTTAAGTCTTATTATTTTTAATGTCTACCAAAGTATGATCTTATACATGTTAAATTCTTAACATGTATGTGACATTTCAGGAATCTATTATAATAAAATAAAGTTTTTAGCAATAGTTTTCCAATTGCCAACAACTTTGATAGAAGTATTACTCTTTATAGTACCTTTAAAGTATCATAACTTGCAAGAGTTACAACCTATAGGAACTTCTGAAATGTTTGTGACACTGTTCAAAAGGACTCGTGTTATAGATGAAATCATTTAACTGCTGCAAGAATTTGCTTCAAACATTCTCCTGTTAGTGCTTGTTCCTTCAAAGTCAGTAGAACTTTCACATCTCCTGTTAGTACTATTTTCTCAATCCAATGAGAAGAAGTTTACAGGTTAGAAAAGTATTGTCCACTTTTTCCAAATGATAACAGCTATGAAATTAGTGAGCTATGCTTGTATTTATCAAATGATACTAAGAAAACTTTTTAAACAATCATAAAGAAGAGGAAAGCAAAAATAATATGAACAGGTTTCTTGAATACTAAAAGAGGGATTATAGTCCTGCAATAGTAGTAAGTTAAGAGGCATTGGTGGATATCAAACGAGGAGTTACATCATATTTCTGCTTCTCAGTCTACATGAATGAACTCCGTTTTGATTATCTGTAAGGATTTGCATTTGTTCGATGATCTACAAAATTTTCTTTCATTCATATATAATTTCAATTCAGGATCATGAGCGACCTCTAAAAACTATTAGCATAGAAAGGGTTTGTCAGCCATTAAATTGCATGTTTTCTTGTATGAATTTTTTAGCACCGAATGGAGGAAAATCAAAAAATAGCAATGTGTACAGCTATGGCATCTTATCATTAGAAATATTCTCATGAAGGCAACCGACTGTTGCAATGGTCAAAATGGACCAACGCTTCACAATTTGATGAAGTCGGCATTACCAGGTGGTCTTAACCAAGTTTTGGACAAAGTCCAAAGTCTTGTCCATACATTTTCAGAAGAAATAGGAACTATTGCAATGGAAGCAGAAGATTGTAATGACCAAGAAATAGAAGAAATTAAAGAAGTGTCTACTAACACTAAGCGCTAAAAGAGATCTCCCAATCTATGCTTGATAAGGCTGTACGTAATCTTCTGACCATCCATGTCAGCTGCTTTCTCAACAGCCCGCATATTAATTGTAAACTTGTCAATCAAGGATCGATAATGATTCTATCAAGTATTGAATAGATCAATACACATAAACTCCATATTTTACCAACTAGGTCTGTGAACAGATTGAAAGATAAAGAGGAAAAGAAAATGATTAATCCGATGACTTATTATTAAAGCAATTTCATTAGATAGTAAACCAGAAATACCAAATGGAGGCAACAAAATTGAAGCTATAAGATATGATTTTAAGAGCAACGTGAAGCTCTATATCTGATTAGCCAAATTGTAGAAATGGATAATGTTGCGTATCATCCACACAGATTTGCAGAATGGGCAGAACTTGTCATATCTATTACATGTACGCAAACACAAATGTCCAAAGATATGGATCAATGAACAATGAATTCAATAATTAAAACAACAAAAATCAGAACGAACCAGTTAATCATAGCTTACGGAGTAAATGCATTCTGAGCAAGATAGTCCTCCCTCAAAAGCTTTGCATTTTCCAGGGTAATCTTATCTTGTTCAGCTAAAGCATCCTTTAAAATAGGATATTACGTCAACAAAAGCTGATCTAATAGATGACATATTACACTTAGTTTCATCAAATATGAAGTAGCAAAGAGGGAGTGGCTCCCATTTGCTTAGAGAAAGCCCTTAATTCCTACACCTACCTGGACAATTTCATCTAGATCATCTTCTCTCTGTAGCACTTCACGACCCTTTATCCTGATGTTGATAAAGTCCTGATCAAATTGCTCATAGAAGGTTTCCAAAGCCTGGCAACAACAGTAACAATTTCATAAATGCCAGGAGCATTGAGTGCAGCAGGTGGAAGGGGCACAAATAATGAATATTTGGATACCAAAAATAGAAAGAAGACAAATACGCATTATGAGAGAGTAAAACAAGACGTACAGAAGTATACTTCGAATATGAAATGAGCCAGTTTACAGAAGGAAAGTGTTTCCTCTGGGCAAGTTTCTTGCCCAGCCTCGGAAGACCTACAAAATCAAAATAAGAATATGTTATCAGCATTTATTAACTTGCCCAATGAAAAGGACTACTGTCTGTCATGATTAAATTACAATTGCACCTGATTATCATGTTTTCCATTCATAACATCCTAAAAAATGTTCTATGTTACCTGGACAATCCTAAGGGTAGCAGATGTGACAGGATCTGAGAAATCTCCTCCAGGAGGAGAAACAGCACCAACACTGGTAACACTGCCAGTACGATCTGGCCTACCTAGAAATTTGACCTTCCCAGCTCGTTCATAAAATGAGGCTAAACGTGCTGCCAAATAAGCACGGTAACCACTATCTGCATGCATTTCAGCCTCTAATAGAAATTAAGACATAGAATCATCAGTTAGCATAAACTAATTTAAACGTGCAACAACAATAGAAAACTTTTTACACCCAATTCAATAATTGCTCATTCACTTCAGGTAAGAAACTTAATGAAATAAAATAATAGTGTAACATTATATAACATTACTTACACAGTAGCATAACATACAGAGACAAAACCATTGGGACACTTGCACAAAACTAACAGATATACCAAGCTTCTAAACATGTTTTACTTATTGCCTATTTCATTAATCAAGTCAATGTTAAATGATCAAAACAGAATTGTCTATTAAAAGTGCAGATAATAGGATAAATTGTAAATAAGCTACCTAATAGAGGAGCAAACCAATCGTCCGGAAATTTCAGGAAGAGCTTCAGCCCACCGAGAAGTTGAATCTGCCATCATGCTAACATAGTATCCCAAATCTCTGAAATATTCAGCTATGGTGATTCCTGCAAACCACACATCCACAAATCAAATTAAGAAACATCAACTTGCAATGTCTAAGAATTGACATCACAGGAAAATAATCTCAAGCTACTTTCCTGAGCAGTAAATTAGCAGAAATTCATTCATGCATGCATAATACATCATGTTAATACATGCCACCAGAGAATACTACTATTCAAGCCTTGCCCCGGTCCTAGGTTATATCAACAACCACCATGAACCCACCCACCTATCAGTAAATAAGTTGCAGGTTACTTGTAACACTCAAAAGTAAAGTCCTATTTGTCAGATATTATCTGTTAGCTAACAAAACCTTTCCACAAAAAGGGTACCTGTATAAATTGAAGCCTCACGAGCAGCCACAGGCATGTTAGAAGTGTTGGCCACAAGTGTTGTGCGCTTCATCACAGATTCTTCACGGCCATCGGGCAATGTAATTGTCAATTGTGGAAAATCCATGAGCACCTAGAAAACGGATAGATGAGGATAAGTATCATGAGTGCTGACAAATAATAACAAACATGAGAGAAGCACAAACCTCGGCCATTTCATTTCCTCGCTCACCACAGCCAACATAAACAACTGTATCAGAATTGGAATACTGCAAAAGAAAAAGTATAATCCCTTATCAGGAAGTCCCAATCATAATGATTCTGCTAAACTGGTACAAGGCATGACAAGTGTCACCTTTGAAAGAGCTTGACTAATGACTGTTTTGCCACATCCTCTAAATGGCCCAGGAATGGTACAAGTTCCACCAAGAACAGAGGGGAAAAGAGCATCAAGAACACGCTGGAACAAACAAAATCACCAGGAACGTCATTTTCTTAGAACAGTGGTCACTGAAGAGCAAGCCAACACAAATATAAGCTAATGTAAAGTACCTATCCTATAAGTAGTGGGGCATCAGCAGCAAGTTTTGAAGCAACAGGTCTTGGTGTTCACACTGGCCAGGTCTGCACACAACAAATTTGATATATTGAGGTCCAGAAAAAAAACTGTAATGCTCCACAAAAACTTATACCAACACAATTTTGTCACACACCTGAAGCGTGGTGAACATCTTTTAGACACCCTGAAAGTCAAGATCCAACACAGTATCCTAAAAGTATATAAAAACTCAGCCAGTGATTCATTTAAGTAGAAAGAAGAAGGATAGCTCAAACTTCATAATAGAGACGAAGCCATCATTATTCATCAAACAAAGATTACCAGGAATTTGAACTACTGAAAAATTCGATCAAACTGATCTGTCCAAGAATTCAAACCTTTAATGAATATTGGCCTGGTGGCGCAATATAAGTGATCTTCCCCATGGCATCAGGGGGAAGTGCGACATGGTGCTGCGTTAAACTGTTCCCAAAGACAGTCTAAAATGGTACAAAAGAAATGCCAAAAGTTAGATAACACAAACTACAAACTTAATTCAACACATAAAGAATGGAAAGGGGAGAGAAGCAAAGGCCTGAAAGTATTTATAGGGACAAGAAACCTTGAATTGTAGCTGAATCGCCTTCCAATTGAATGATTTCACCAATGAGATTGTCGTAGCCAACATGGACGACCTCGTACATAGCAGCACCAGCTATGCCATTTGCAACCACGACCAGTCCTGATACCTGCCCAAACCCATAAAATCACTAAAAATGCGTCAATAAATGTGCAGTAGTCCTTAAATTTTTCTTGGGATAAATCAACTGCCAAGCACTGAACTTCCAATTTCCATAAATCAACAGTAAAGAACCAATCATTTACGTTATAATTAAGCCCAAAACCTAACAAGTCATATCATTTATCACTCTCTGACCACCACTAACAAAATAAACTTGATCAAACGACAATTTCACCACTACCATTGTAGCAAATCCCCCTGAGAACCATTTTACTAGTCAAATAATCAGTCGTAAAGTCTTCACTGATCACATATATAAAGAAAATAAACACAAACGGAAATGGAAACCCGCAGCAAATAAGATCAAGCATAGCTTACAAATCCACTCCAACAGATCCACAATCAAAAGATCCGATATTTAAACAATTCACCCCACATAAAACCAAAATTACTCAATATAGAAAAACAAAACCGATCAAATGACATGAATTTCAACATCTCCAACCAAGAAAACCAAATATTTCAAAATTTCGAAAGAAAAAAGGAAAAAGAGAAACGACCTTTCGGACATAACCGTACTCGCTTTCTTTCTATGGGATGCCTTCTAAATACTAGGATCGGTAGAATGGTAATGGTTCTCATAAATTTTATATTCGGACTTGAGCCAATTTGAATTCCAATCAAACTTGAAATTTTATGCTTAAGACTAAGTTTAATTGAGTTTAGATGATTTGGAACTCAATCAAACTTAAACTAAGCTCAATTAAATATTTTCTAAATTAAAAATTAAAAATAACTTTACTTTTCTTGTAAAATGTTAAGTTTTAAGTTGAATCGAATTGAAGAATCCAAGTCTAAGCTCAATCTAATTAAATTTGGTTGAATTTGACTATTTATAAACAAATTAAATTAAATTAAATTAAATTAAACATAACAAAATATATTTAATCAAATTAAGACTCGAATTTAAACTTTAAGATACGTTATTTCAATTCTATTTATCATCAATCTTATTTATAATCCTAATTTTTTTAATTGTGTATTATTATCTACCCACTATCTTAAGGTCAAATCAAACAAATAAAAAATACATGGCTTGCAATGTGATTTGTATTTATTTTTATCAAATTTTAAAATTTATTTAATTTGCATTAAATTCATGTTATATTTAATAATTATAATAGTTAACATGCATTTTCACATTTTTTTACAGTTAATTTTTAGGATATATGAGATTTGACATACAATCACATTAGTTTCTTATTTTAAAAATCTATCAAGTATCACCCAACATCATTTTTAAAAATTATAGGAGAGTTATTAATAATTTTTAAAAGTCAATAGTACATTAATAATATGTCTACTAGGTATGTTACTTTTGGTTGGCCTGGTTGACCTGCTCGATTTTAGCCCAGGTTGAACGAGTAGGCCCGACCAGGCCTATAACCCGATCATTACTTAAAAACGACATCTTTTGTTAAAAACGGCATCATTTTTTACTTTTTAAAAAATATATATAAGATAAGTTGGGTTGGCCTAGCCCGCTTGTGCCTTATCGAGTCATGGACTAGGCCACAAGCCAATCTATTCTAGCCCGTCTGACACCTACCTCGCTTGCCCAGACCCAACTCAACCCATTGATGCTCCTAATGTCATCTACACAAAGGTCTCTCAAACTACAAAATGGTATTTTTGTGCATTTATAAATAGAATTTTTACAAAAAAGAGGGACAAACAATATATGAACTCAAAAATAGAGGTGGTATTTGATAATTTAAAAAATGAAAGATTAATGGGATAATTTGTCGAATCTCATTAAAATTCTACAAATTTAGCTTTATTTTTTATTATCTATGTGAATAACCAACAACAATAATCAATGTTTTAAAATCTCAACCAATTCGATGGGTTTAATCTCAAAAACCTTAAACTATATAATTCTCTGGTTTGGTTTTAACTTTCTATTTGATTTATTTTAGTAATTCTTGTTGTTAAAAATTGATCAATTTATTAATTCATTGGTTAATTTTTATAAATTAATAATTTCTTGTAAATCAAAATCAATTAATTATTTTTTATTTAACAATCTTTTTTAATTAAACTTCAAATTCTTCGATAGATAAAAACAATCTCTTTCAATCATATTTCAAATTATTTAATTTTTAACCAATTTTATGACAATCTACCAGTTGAACTATTTAAACCTTAAATATTTTGTCTTATCGGTTCAACTTTTAGTTCGGTTTTTAAAACATTAACAATAATAATAACACCCAAAGTGAATTCTGCTCAAACATGAGATTTTGAAAGGTCTAATAATACTCAATCTTATCTTTACTTAGTAGAGAGGCAATATTTATTTTATAACCACTAAATGACGATTATTAATATTAACAAAATCTGTCGTTTCAATTAAGCAATTACATCACCACTTGTTTGTGAAAAAATGCCCAACGAGTTCTGCTGAAGTACAAAGAATAGAAGTAGAACACTTACAAGTATATTTAATCCATAAATTTAATGTTTTAAATTTCTAGGTTAAAATATGGTGTTAACATTTACAAGTATATTTCATCACTAAGCTTATAATGTAGATCTCTTATAAAAGTGGGCCCCTTAGATCCAACAATGTTTGGCAAAAAAGAGTATAGAGATGGTAGTCAAATCTCGTGGTTGTCTTCCCACGAAAAAAAGCAAGGAGATTCTTAGTGGATTCAGACCAATAGAGTAGAAGGACTCTTGACAATACCATATATTCGAGCTCTTAAAAAAAAGACTTTTGCTCAAGAAAAAGTTCAAGTCTAATATGAAAGTTTACACTTGAGGGAGATATTATTGAGATGTCAAGTATAAATGGGAGAAAGGAAATGGAATTAGTGAAGGAAATATATATATAAGTAAAAAAGACTGATAAACATAATGTTTTAAAGTTTTGAGTTGAATTGTGGCATAAAAACTCACAAATATTCTATTTTTAAGAAAGTTAAATTAAACGACATTATTTTTTAGGAGAGAGTTTGGTCTATTTAGAAGCGTTTGACTGGAGTCCTTAAGTCTGAGTTTGGTCCGAAGCTCAACCCAGTTTCAAATCATATTCTTGATTAAAGTACAAATGGAAACAAGTGTTGAGTATGCATACCCGTAATTGGAGTTCATATTCTTGAATGAGGACTGAGGCACATTGTTCAGGAGTGTATTTTTTGCTTGTAGAGTAAAACTTTGGCTTGAAGTAGTTGTTCACATAATCATTATCACCCATTGCAACAGAATACAAGCACTTGCTCAGGTGATCTTTAGCTGCTGATGAATTTCCACTTGCTAGAACTTCACCAATTCTTGAAACTGTTCTCTGATGATGCTGAAGCTAATGATTGTCCTAATGATTTTATTTGGATAGATTGGTGAATTTTAACTTCTTTATTTATGGATTATAATTATTGTTTTGCATGCATTATAATAAGAAAATATATATTTAGTAACAATTAAATAATTTACATTTATTTATATAATTTTTTAAAAAAGATATTGACTTATAATGTGAATAAAAATTTAAAATTTGTAAATAAGTTAAGTTGAAACTTGAAAATGATATTTATTTTCATAATTATATTGAATAAAAATTTAAGACTATTTAAAAAATTAATAACCTTAAATATTAATGTTAGCAAGTTTAACTTATCTCTATTCCACACAAGCTGTTTCTTTTAAAGTTTTCAAATGGTTTTCAATCTTCTTTATTAAGACTTGTACTATTTTGTCGTAGCTTCTAAATGTATATTTGATTACATGTAACAAAACGGCAGCACAGCGACACGCAAACGCAGAGTCCAAAGGCAAAACGCGGAAGCTCAGGGAGATTTCACCAAAACGACTCACAACATAAAGGGGCAAGCCAAAACGGAAAACGCAGAGCAAAACACGGCGCCAAACCAAGCCAAAATGATGCAGCAGAAGGAAGGCCAGAATGGATAAAACACGCAGCAGAGAAAAACACGCAGCAGAGGAAAAACACGCAACAGAATAAAACACGTAACAGTAGTGTCGAATGGATTCGTGACTGGAAGAGATAAGCTTTATCTCCATCTAATCTCTTCAAAATAGAAGAGATGAGCAAAAAAAATAGTCCAAAGATCCAACTATGTGCGGATCTTTGGAGGATTTTCAAAATATATGGTTTTCAAGTTTTTTGAAAATCAAAAGGAAAGTAAGACGATGGACCGATGAACCCACTACAACAAATTAATAAAATTCACGATGTTTTATTGATAAAATATCGCGGATTGTAAAAACTTTTCGTAACGTTTAAAAAACGTCACGAAAAGTTTAATTTTTTACGACGTTTTATAAAAACGTTGCAAATCTGTAATACTTTTTGCGATGTTTTTTTTATTAAAACGTCACAAAATAAACACCTCCACGTTTTGCAGAATAAAACGTTGACTATTGTTTAATTGTTTAATTAATGACCTAAACAAATATAAGCAGAACACCGTAAGAGAGAGGGAGGTTCAACGACTAAGCAGTGAGAACAGAGAAATGAGATTTTGATTTTCGGCAGCCGGGGAAAGTAGAGAAACAGGAAGAGAGAGAGATGGGAAAGAGAGCAAAAAGGCTTAAGAAAGGGAAAGAAAGCATGGAGAGCCAATATAAGCAACGAAGACATGGACAATTTTCTCAAAAAATCGACAAAGGACGCTCTCTCAAGCAGCTCTCTTTCCCACGTCTCTAACGATTCCCTCTTCTACACCGCAGAGATAAACTACTAAAGAACGAAATTGACTTTGTTGTATCACAAACCTCAAACCTCCTTTTTTGAATCTTCACTGCACTGCTTGCCCTAGCTCCCACAAACGTGAACCGTCTTCCTTCAATTACCTCAAATAAATTATTCATATACTGTAGTTTTTTCAACTTTTAATTGTTGAAACTTGAAATCACGTTACCCAACTGTTGAGACACGGCGAACTGGCGAAGCAGTGAGATGCCGTGACGGAGACACACTCTTCAGCCTCGACACGGACTGGCAAAAAGGCGAGAACACCTCAGACGTGAAACTGGGGAGGCGAGTTGAGATTGAGAGATTGAGTTGGATTTTTGAGATTCAACAGAAGAGGCAGAGGCATGAGTTGGGGAGGAGAAGGTATTAAGGTAAATGGACCTGTTAGGTGTTTGCTAAAAGGTCTGACTTATTCATGTTGCAAATAGACCACACCTAGTGATTTTCTCTTACGTTAATTGGATGATTCCTGCGCTTGGTCTACCCTTTTGGGTACTTCTTCCCATACTCTTTTTGGGTTAATTTCGTTCTTTAGTAATTTATCTCCGCGGTGTAGAAATTTGGGTTTTTGGGGAATTCAGGGATTGTGGAATTCTCCTGGGGGATAGAAGTGTTGTCTGGATGTTTTATGTATGAGGGGTTTTGGT
>JAOTAX010000196.1:928552-951116 GCA_025629825.1 Erythroxylum guanchezii | reverse complement strand
AAATAAATCCTATAACTAATTACACAATTAGTTATTCACAGTAACAAATATAACTATTTACAGCTAATATTTCTACATAAACAAATAGAGACACGCCATGTGGCCCTTTAGTGCTGCCAACACGACTCTCCAATGAGAACAAAATTTTGAAGCTGCCATATTATCGAGTTTCGTCCTCCAATGCACGGAAACCAGCAATCAGATCCTTGTGAAGTTTCTTAAATAACATAACTTTTCATTCTCTTTGCTTTCTGTTTTATGGAATACTCCTACAAGCAATTAAGTGTCTGCTTACACTAAGCGGGAAAAGCGATCTCCCAATCTATGCTTTATAAGACTGTACTTAATCTTCTGACCATCCATGCCAACTATTTTCTCAACAGCCTGCATATTAATTGCAAACTTGTCAATCAAGGATCGATAATGATCTAATCAAGCAATTCAATGCACCGCATAAACTCCATGTTTAACCAACCAGATCTGTGAACAGATTGAAAGATAAAGGGGAAAAGAAAATGATCAATCTGATGGCTTATTATTAAAGCAGTTTCATTAGACAGTAAACCAGAACAAGCACCAAATGGAGGCAACAAAATTAAAGCTATAAGATATGATTTAAGAGCAAGGTGGAGCTCTATACCTGATTAGCCAAATTGTAGAAATGGATAATGTTGCGCATCATCCACACAGATTTGTAGAATGGGCAGAACTTGTCATATCTATCACATGTCCGCAAACACAAATGTCCAAAGATATGGATCAGTGAACAATGAATTCAATAATGAAAGAAACAAAAATCAAAACGAACCAGTTAATCATAGCTTACAAAGTAAATGCATTCTGAGCAAAGATAGTCGTCCCTCAAAAGCTTTGCAGTTTCCAGGGTAATCTTATTGTTCATATATGAAAACAGATGAGAGATAATTTTTGTGAATGAAAGAACTATCATTCATTTCAATTAAAAGTCGTTCAACGAATACAATGAAAACTTATATACAAAGCTAACTACAAAATGAGAATATAAGCTAAGTGTCCAGCCCATCATTCTGTTATAACATAAAAACTGCTCTTAACTAACACTAAATAACTATTTACATTTATGTTTCAACACTTATCTTGTTCAGCTAAAGCATCCTTTCCTACAAGCTGCAATAATTAAAATAGCATGTTACGTCAAGCAATGCTGATCTAATAGATGACATATTACACTTAGTTTCATCAAATATGAAGTAGCAAAGAGGGATTGGCTCCCATTTGCTTAGAGAAAGCCCTTAATTCCTACACCTACCTGTACAATTTCATTTAGATCATCTTCTCTCTATAGCACTTCACGAGCCTTTATCCTGATGCTGATAAAGTCCTGATCAAATTGCTCATAGAAGGTTTCCAAAGCCTGGCAACGACAGTAACAATTCGATAAATGCCAGGAGCATTGAGTGCAGTAGGTGGAAGGGGCACAAATAATGAATATTTGGATACTGGAAACAGAAATCAGACAAATACGCATTATGAAAGAGTAAAACAAGACATACAGAAGAATACTTCGAATATGAAATGAGCCAGTTTACAGAAGGAAAGTGTTTTCTCTGGGCAAGTTTCTTGTCCAGCCTCTGAAGACCTACAAAATCAAAAATAAGAATATGTTATCATCATATATTAATTTGCCCAATGAAAAGGACTACTGTCTATCATGGTTAATATTAAGTGATCAATTTGTACTTATTTTGTACTTAATTATCTTTAATGTGTTGAAATAATTATCCGAAATTAATGGAATTATCTTATAATTGTTTACAGGTGATTTTCAACACCTTAGAGACGAAATTGAATAAAAAAGATGCAAAAGAATGAAGAAAATCCGAAATTCCAAGTTTTCCAACAATTCTGTGACTAAACGTAGGCACGCCTAAGGATAGAATAAATCTGCAGATCACTTTTCAAAAGTCAAAATCGAGATTCTCATAATCTTTGAAGATTATATTGCCATCTTTCAAGGGGATTGACTACCTAAAATTGGGGGATATAGTATCGGAAGAGAATCAAGGAAAGGTAAGGGGAAAAAACAAGCATAAAAGAGAGAGGATTGTGGTTCCCGCAAGTTTAGTCTAGGTTTAGGATAGGTTTTTGTTTCTGTTGTTTTTGTTTCAGTCTTTTTACGTTTTCTGCACTTCTTCCTTTAGTATTTTCGTGTTTCCCAGTAAAGATCAGGGACGGAGACTTTACGCTTTTTTATTTCTTTCGTTTTCAATTCTAGTATGAGTAGCTAAACTTTTTGTCTTGGTTGAAGGAATCCGTATTATCATGCTAGTATGTGTGAGATGTTTTGAATAAAGTTTTCGTTGTTAACAAACATTGAATATCTTCCGATCTACTCTTTCTAATTGAATCCATTGGTTTCTAGGTGCACAACTAAGGATTAATGTGTTTAACTGCTAGATTAACAAAATATGACGTTCAGTTTCGCTAATCGCAA
Organism: Erythroxylum guanchezii; assembly: GCA_025629825.1. Taxonomy (NCBI): domain Eukaryota; kingdom Viridiplantae; phylum Streptophyta; class Magnoliopsida; order Malpighiales; family Erythroxylaceae; genus Erythroxylum; species Erythroxylum guanchezii. Next base: position 948,643 of record JAOTAX010000196.1, on the reverse strand, counting down.
GTAGCAATTAGGATTGTCTTCTCTACGTTAGAGTCGAAAATTTCTAAGGAGATATTCGCTTTGATTGATTGCATGTCGTACATGTGTTTCGCTTGCTCATTGGTTCTTGGTTCGTAAAGCTATTATTCAATTAAACCTATCATCGTATCTAGGTTGTTGTTTAATAAGAATGCTAGGATACATGTTTCTAGTCATTACACTTAAAAGAAAATATCCCCAATGTATGTTTGTTAATGATTGAAATTTTATATCGAGGATCCATTTTAGCGCGATAACATCAGTGACCCGAAACCAAGGTTTGTCTCTTAATTTTTCAGATTCAATTATTTCTTTTTATTTACAATTTTTCTTATACCTTTTCTTATATTTTTCGTGAATCAAAACAAACCCCCCTTTTTGTTACTTTGTTTTAGTTTTAAACTCGCTAACCTTTACTGTTAAAAATTTCTCGTGGGAACGATATCCACTTACCACTACTACATTAAATTATATTAACGGAAGTGATTTCTTTTGAATTTGGTTACAGACAACAGCACCACCAGTTAAACTACAATTGCACCTGATCATCACGTTTTCCATTCATAACATCTTAAAAAATGTTCTATGTTACCTAGACAATGCTAAAGGTCACAGATGTGACAGGATCTGAGAAATATCCTCCTGGAGGAGAAACAACACCAACAACGATAACACTGCCAGTACACTTTGGCCCACCAAGACATTTGACCTTCCCAGCTCGTTCATAATAGAAATTAAGACGTAGAATCAACAGTTAGCATAAACTAATTTAAACATGCAACAATAATAGAAAACTTTTTACACCCAATTCAATAATTGCTCATTCACTTGAGGTAAGAAACTTAATGAAATAAAACAATAGTGTAACATTATATAACATTACTTACACAGTAGCATAACATACAGAGACAAAACCATTGGAACACTTGCACAAAACTAATAGATATAGCAAGCTTCTAAAGATGTTTTTCTTATTGCCTATTTCATTAACAAGTCGATGTTAAATGATCAAAACGGAACTGTCTATTAGGATAAATTGTAAATAAGCTATATAAGAGAGGAGCAAACCAGTCATCCGAAAATTTCATAAAGAGCTTCAGCCCAACGAGAAGTTGAATCTGCCATCATGCTAACATTGTATCCCATATCTCGGAAATATTCAACTATGGTGATTCCTGCAAACCACACATCCACAAATCAAATTAAGAAACATCAACTTGCAATGTCTAAGAATTGACATCACAGGAAAATAATCTCAAGCTACTTTCCTGAGCAGTAAATTAGCAAAAATTCATTCATGCATGCATAATACATCATGTTAACATGTTAACAACCACCATGAACCCACCCACCTATCAGTAAATAAGTTTTAGGGCACTTGTAACACTCAAAAGTAAAGTCCTATTTGTCAGATATTATCGGTTAGCTAACAAAACCTTTCCACAAAAAGGGTACCTGTATAAATTAAGGCCTTACAAACAACCACAGGCATGTTAGAAGTGTTGGCCACAAGTGTTGTGCACTTCATCACAGATTCTTCACAACCATCAGGCAACGTCATTGTCAATTGTGGAAAATCCATGAGCACCTAATAGATAGGTGAGAATAAGTATCAGGAGTGATGACAAATAATAAAAAACATGAGAGAAGCACAAACCTCGGCCATTTCATTTCCTTACTCACCACAGCCAACAATAAACAACTATATCATAATTGGAATACTGCAAAAGAAAAAGTATAATCCTTTATCAACAAGTCCCAATCATAATGATTCGGCTAAACAGGTAAGAGGAATGACAAGTGTCACCTTTGAAAGAGCTTGACTAATGACTGTTTTGCCACATCCAAATGCCCTAGGAATGGAACAAGTTCCATTAAGAATACAGGGGGAAAGAGCATCAAGAACATGCTGGAACAAGCAAAATCACCAGGAATGTCATTTTCTTAGAATAGTGGTCACTGAAGAGTAAGCCAACACAAATATAAGCTAATGTAAAGTACCTTTGTAAGTAGTGGGGTATCAGCAGCAAGTTTTAAAGCAGGATTTGACCACTCAGCCTTCCGAACCCCATAGCCAGCAGGTACCTGGACAGGGTCAGGCATGTGAGCTTGCCGTTGGGTTGCCGGTGACTCCCGAAGGGGAATGTCCTAGTCAACCAACTATTTTAGCAGCTTGTGCTTCCTCGGTGGATAATCCCTCTCGGATGAGTGTTGGGCAAATGGCTGTTGTCGTAGAGGACCAATCGGTTGGGCAAGATCAGAGCCCTCAGGGAACTACTCGTCTGGTGGTGACTGGAGAGTTGGCTTGCTCTTCAGGACTTCCTCCTACAATTACCGATACAGGGACAGCCTCCCCCAAGGGTGGGGCTGTTACTTCAGCTTCTGGAATTGAAGCTGATGCTTCAGCCACTGGAATTGAACAAGGGGAGATCCCTCCAAGGGGTGGGGACGCTTCTTCTGTTGTTGGTACCGAGGAGGGTGAGCTTCCTCAAGAATTGGCCCAACAGCCCCGGCGTACGGTGACTAGAAGGACCGCAAAGAAGAAAAAGCATAGGGGAGTTATCTCCCCTGAATGCCTTTTTTAATGATGTCCATCCTAGTGTGGAATGCGACTTTAAATGTAGGTTGAGGTTGCTGTGTGTTCTGTTCCCTCATGTAGTTCTTGTGATGTTGGCGCTTCTGTGATGCCTGGAAGGCTATTTTCTTTTTTGTCTTACTTTTCTAGGTTTGCTATTCCTTGTACATTGTTCTCGATGTTTCTTTGGTAATTAAAGTTTATTAAAATTTCAAAAAAAAAAGTTCTGAAGCAACAAGTCTTGGTGTTCACCTTGGCCACTTCTGCACACAACAAATTGGATATATTGAGGTCTAAAAAACTACTATAATGCTCCACAAAAACTTATACCAACATAATTTTGTCACACACCTGAAGCATGGTGAACATCTTTTTGACACCCTGAAAGTCAAGCTCCAACACAGTATCCTACAAGTATGTAAAAATTCAGCCAATGATTCATTTGAGTAGAAAGAAGAAAGATAGCTCAAACTTTATAATAGAGATGGAGCCATTATTATTCATCAATCAAAGATTACCAGGAATCACATCTACTGAAAAATTCGATCAAAATGATCTGTCCAAGAATTCAAACCTTTAATGAATATTGGCCTGGAGGTGCAATATAAGTGATCTTCCCCATGGCATCAGGGGGAAGTGCGACATGATGCTGCATTAAACTATTCTCAAAGACGGTCTGGAATGGTGCAAAAAAAAATGCAAAAAGTTAGATAACACAAACTACAAACTCATCTCAACACATGAAGATGATACTTCTTCACAAAGCTTACACCAGTAAGAAGATCTCCCTCACCTGTCCCAATCACATAAATCAGAATTAATTCACAACAAAAAGACAAAGAAAAAGCAAAAACAAAATTACCTATTTTTTTGGCTGAAATTCCCAGAGTGTATCTTTGTCAAGAGCAGGAACAGAGACACCACGAGGAATATAGACATCACCAGATCTTTTTGCAATGGTTTTCAGTGGTCTCTATTTTGATAAAACATAAACATAAACTAGGTTTGGGCCCAAACCGCTCCAACAAAAGTTCCACTAAACAAATTTCTTACAAGCCAAATAATTCCTCTTCTTATGTTTGACCAAAGGAAGGATATGGAACAACAACCCCAGCTGCAAATCGCACTCCAACTTTAGGGCAATCACGACCATGGGATGCTGATCGAGAAGCCCGAATTACAAAAGGATTGTGTTTCCACTGCAATGGGAAGTTTGGACCTGGTCATCATTGTAAGCCAGGTACTTTCGCGCTTTTGGAAGTTAATCCTGATAACGATGAAGTTGACCGTGAAAAAGAAGAAGTTATAAAAGATGGTGATCCTAACCCTTCTAAATTTACTGCAATCAATCTTCATGCTATACTGGGAAAACATATTGTAACAACGATGAAATTGAAGGGGCAGATCGGCAAGCGTGAAGTTATTATTTTAGTGGATAGCAGATTGACACACAATTGTGTATCTGAATCCATTGTGCGTGAACTACAACTTCCAATCCAATTGGTATTGCCCTTTGGTGTTTAGATTGGTAATGGTGATATCATACGTTGCAATAGCATTTGCAAAAGTGTCGAAGTTCAACTTCCAGGTTTGAAGATCATTCAAGATTATTATCCTTTTACTATTGGAGGTGCAGATTTAGTGTTAGGAATCCAATGGCTAGCTTCTCTCAATACTGTTCAAGCCAATTGGAATGAAATGTTCTTGATTTTCACACTCAATGGCCAGAAGTACAAATTACAAGGGGTGCTAGCCAAAAACACAAATTCAGCTTCATTTCAGTATCTTTCTACACACCACACTCTTTCTCACTCCACCGAAACACCACTTCAAGCTATCCTCAATAAATTCTCATATGTCTTTTTTGAACCTGCCACATTACCCCCCTTTCCGTAAGCATTCTCATGCCATCCCCTTAATACCCAATGCTCAACCACCTAACATCCGACCTTATAGATATCCCTTTTCCCAAAAAAATGAAATCGAGAGGCAGGTTTTTGAACTTCTACATGCTGGATTCATTTAGCCAAGTTATAGCCCTTTTGCTAGTCCAGTTCTCTTAGTTAAAAAGAAAGATGATAGTTGGCATATGTGTGTGGATTATAGGGCCTTGAACAAGCTCACAATCCCAGATAAATACACAATTCCAAATATTGACGAATTATTGGATGAGCTACACGGTGCTACATTCTTATCTAAGATTGATTTGCGACCTGGATATCACCAAGTTAGAGTGATTCCTACCGATGTACCAAAATCTGCCTTCCGCACACATTCGGGACATTACGATTTCCTTGTCATGTCATTTGGCCTTACCAACACCCCATCAACTTTTTAGGCTGCAATGAATGATTTGTTCAGGCCTCATCTTCACAAATTCATCTTAGTCTTCTTCGATGATATTATAATATTTAGCAAAGATGAAGAAAGTCACTCTCAACATCTCCAAGTCGCTCTCCAATTGCTCTAGAATAATCAGTTTTATGCCAAGGCTTCTAAGTGCATGTTCAGCCAGCAACGAGTCAATTTCCTAGGCTAAGTGGTGAGTTCTAAAGGTGTCCAAGTCGATCAAGATAAAATACAAGTTGTTCACTCTTGGCCTCCCCCTACCAATGTCAAGGAGTTACGAGGATTTTTGGGCCTTACTGGATATTACCGTCGGTTCATTAAAGATTATGGTTTAATTTCCAGGCCTCTCACCAATCTCACAAGGAAAAATGCATTTCAATGGAATGATCAAGCTACTGCTGCCTTCACCAATCTGAAAAATGCATTGATCAATGTCCCAATTTTAAAGTTACCAAATCTTTCATAGCCTTTTACGGTTGAATGTGATGCTTCTTCTACAAGTGTTGGTGCTATACTTCTTCAAGAAGGGCATCCAGTGGCTTACTTTAACAAAGGACTTTCATTCTCTAACCGGCTCAACTCCGCGTATGACCGAGAGTTCCTTGCAGTGGTATTAGCCTTACAAAAGTGGAAGCACTATTTACTTGGCCGACACTTCTTCATCAAGACGAATCATTACACCTTGAAATATATCCTGGAGCAGCGAATCATAACTTCCAAGCAACAACGTTTGTTAATCAAACTTTTGCCTTATGACTTCTCATTCATATATCGACTAGGAAAAGAAAATAAAGGGGCAGATGCTCTTTCCCGTCGACCCCAACAAGTTGATTTTCTGAATTTGGTGCTACCCGTCAGTCTTGACTTGGCGGATCTTCCGGAAGCAATAGACATGGATCCTTTTACGAAGAAGATCATTGGGGCCCTAGCTGCTAATCCTACTTCATACCCAGAATTCTCAATTTCAGGTTAGGGGCTATATTACAAATCACACCTTGTTATTCCAAATAATGAAGCCTTGCGTCACAAGCTCCTCTTTGAGGCCCACAACACTCCGTTAGCTAGTCACAGAGGGTACTTGAAGATGCTCAAATGTATTTCAGCCAATTTCTTTTGGCCAACTGTAAAAAAAGATATGAAGATTTATGTGCAGAACTACCTCCGGTGCCAACAGAATAAATATTAAACCCTCGCACCAGCTGGTCTATTGCAACCTCTTCCTATTCCGGACCGTATATGGGAAGATTTTTCTATGGATTTTATAGTCGGCCTCCCTAAATCCCATCAGTTCGATACAATCTTGGTAGTTGTGGACAGGTTAAGCAAATACTCATATTTCATACCTCTCTCTCATCCGTTCACCGCTAAATCTATCGCTAATAGCTTCTGCAGAGAGGTTGTGCGCCTCCATGGTATATCAAGATCTATCGTATCGGACCAAGATGCAATGTTCTTAAGCAACTTTTGGCAAGAATTATTCAAGCTCGGTAAAACCCAACTACGAATCAGTACTAGCTACCATCCCCAACGGACAGTTAATACCATGGTAAATACACGCTCATCCTCTTCTATCCAACAACCACCCGAACAGCCAAATACTCGCCCCTCATCGCCCAACCCTTCGCTCAATCACATAGCCTCCCAACTTGCTGCCATATTAGCCCGCTTGGAGAATGTGGATACTCTAGCATCAAAGGTTGCTGCCCTTGAAGCTAATCAAAGTACAAATGACAAACCTTCATCTTCTAATCGCAGATCCGGAAAAGAGCATATCAAATTTCCACAATACCGGAACACCAAACAGGAAACGATGAAGAAGATGAAGAATCCCCTTGATGGTGACACAATCAACGACCATATATAAAGATGAAATTTCCTAAATATGATGGCGGTGACCCCAGAGGATGGATTCTCAAGGCAGAAAAATATTTTCGTTACTATCAAACGCCTGATGAATTAAAGATGGACGTCGCTTCTATGTATTTGGAAGGTGATGCTTTAGATTTCTTTTCCTGGCTAGAGAATGAAGGTGCTATTGTGCGTTGGGAAGAATTAGTGCAAGCTTTACAGGAAAATTATGGTCCAACGGAATTTCAGAATCCTGATGAATTCCTCTGCAACATCAGACAAATAGGTACCGTCCAAGAATATCGATAGGAATTTGCTCGCCGTACTGTTAGAGTAATCGATTGGCCTGACCATTATTTACTAGGTGTGTTTCTCAATGGACTCAAAGAACTTAAGGCTGATGTAAGAATTCATAAGCCACATTCTATCTACAAAGCCATGAGTCTAGCCCTTGAATTTGAGTTTAAACTAGGCTTGGGCCCAAACCGCTCCAACAAAAGTTCCACTGGACAAATTTCTTACAAGCCAAATAATTCCTCTTCTTATGTTCGACCAAAGGAAGGATCTGGAACAACATTCCCAGCTGCAAATCACATTCCAACTTTAGGGTAATCACGACTATGGGATGCTGATTGACAAGCTCGATTTGCAAAAGGATTATGTTTCCGCTGCAATGAGAAGTTTGGACCTGGTCATCGTTGCAAGCCAAGTACTTTCCCGCTTTTGGAAGTTAATCTTGAGAACGATGAAGTTGACTGTGAAGAAGAAGAAGTTGCATAATATGATGATCCTAACCCTTCTGAATTTGCTGCAATCAGTCTTCATGCTATACTGGGAAAACATACTGCAACAACGACAAAATTGAAGATTGGCAAGTGTGAAATTATTTTAGTGGATAGCGGATCGACGCACAATTTTGTATTTGAATCCATTTCCCTAAGATTTTTCGGTCCCTACAAGGTTCTCCGAAAAGTTGGCAATGTCGCATATAAGTTACAACTTCCTCCAGACTCTCGTATTCATCCCATTTTCCATGTTTCATTACTGAGGCCAGCTAAAGGACAACTTACTCCTTCCATTCCTCCTGTGCTGCCTATTTCATCTGATTGGGTGTTGCTCCTCCAGCCTGCCCAAGTTTTGTCTCATTAATGGGTCATAGAGGGAGCAGTCCCTACTTTTGAATTACTTATTGAATGGCGTGACAAACCTACCGAAGAAGCAACCTGGGAAAATTATGATATATTGGCTGGTCAATTTCCTTCATTCCATCTTGAGGACAAGTCGAATTTCCAGCAAGGAAGTATTGATACAACATTCAAGCCATTATGTGTCTATTCTAGAAGAAAATTTAGACGAACACATGACAATGAGGAGGCATTCACAAATGATCAACTCCACCTTCTTAAATTGACCAATTCAATAGGAAGTTAGTTTATTCCATGATGGGCTATATCCCACGTTTTCCATTATTTCATTAATTGTAAGCTAGTTAGGTGACATCTGGAACTTTAGTTATACCAAATGTGACTTGTTTGGGGGAGAGTGGATATTACATATTTTCTCTATTGTATTGGAGAGTTAGTCCTTCTCGAAGTGGCCTTGTTAATTGAAACTATTTACTTCCATCGTGCACGTATTTGTTATTTTTTAATCATCCTTCACCCTCCCTCTATCACCTCAAAAGTAGTTTCAACTTAACAATCTAAAAAAAGGAAGAGAAAGTAGTTGAGAAAGATTGACAATTGGAAATATCAAAAAGGATTTCCCACCTGAATACCATCAAAGATATTCCCCAATATTCCTAGTCCTAGCTCCACGGACAAAGGCTGCAAAAGGTACAGAATTTATAAGCAACATCAGTCGAAGCACCATCGAGAAAGCAGGACAAGGTAGTAAAATTTCCTTGTACATCCGAAGAACAGGGTTGTTCACCATCAAACCCGCTATCTCCTCGTACACTGATATCAGAAAGATCACAATGATTCTTTGCACTTTAGAAACTTAAGGATTTCACTCATTTAAAAAGAATAAATAAATAAATGTATAATTTCCCTGTTCCACAAACTTCTTTATTCTTCATGTTCTAATTATATAAAATGGGCTTAACAATGCATAAATAAGGAACTTCTTGTGACAAGATAAAGAAATAAAAAGCAATTGGCAAAACCTTTAAATGAGATGGGAAGGGGAGATAAGAAAAGGCCTGAAAGTACTTATATGGACAAGAAACCTTGAATTGTAGCAGATTCGCCTTCCAATCGAATGATTTCACCAATTAGATTGTCGTGGCCAACACGGACAAGCTCATACATAGCGGCACCAGCCATGCCATCTGCAACCACGACTGGTCCTAATACCTGCCCAAACCCATAAAATTTCTAAATAAATGTGCAGTAGTCCTTAAATTTTTCTTGGGATAAATCAACTGTCAAGCACTGAACTTCCAATTTCCCAAAATCAGCAGTAAAAACCCAATCATTTACGTTATAATTAAGCCCAAAACCTAACAAATCATATCATTTCAGCACTCTCTGACCACCACTAACAGAATAAACTTGATCAAACGACAATTTCACCACTATCATAGTAGCAGATCCCCCTAAGAACCATTTTACTAATCAAATAATCACTCGTAAAGTCTTCACTAATCACACGTATAAAGAAAAACAATAGAAACGGAAATGGAAATGCTCAACACCAACCCGCAGCAAATAAGATCAAATATAGCTTACAAATCCACTCTAACAGATCCACAATCAAAAGAACCGACATTTAAACAATTCACCCCACGTAAAACCAAAATTACTCAATATAGAAAAACAAAACCAATCAAATGACATGAATTTCAACATCTCCAACCAAGAAAACCAAATATTTCAAAATTTCAAAAGAAAAAAGGAAAAAGAGAAACTACCTTTCGGACATAACCGTACTCGCTTTCTTTCTCTGAATTGTCGAAGGTGGTGGGTCTAGCCCCGTCCGCTAACGGCATTTTGAGATACCGCAAGAAATTGAGAACTGAGAACTGAGAATGAGATCCAATGTGATGAAATTCGATGTAAACCCTAGTGACAGAAAACCAAATTCACAAACCCAAACACACCACAGAGAAGAACAGGAAGAAGAACTGATCTAAAAAGTCGATGATCCAATATTTAGAAAATATAATTATATTAAAATTAATCTTAATTTTAGTATAAATTTTCAATTTTTAAAATATAATTTTCAAGAATTATATATTTAATTGATTTATACTTTGTGAAATTTGTCATTTAGCAAGTAATTGCCATTTAATTTATACTTTTCTATGGGATGCCTTCTAAGTAGTAGGATTGGTGGGATGGGTAACGATTATCATAAACTTTATATTTGGGCTCGAGCCAATTTGAAGTCCAATCAAAATTGAGACTCTATGCTTAAGATTAAGTTTAATCGAGTTTAGACAATTTGAAACTCAATTAAATTTAAACTAAGTTTAATTAAATATTTTTTAATTTAAAAATTATAAATAACCTTATTTTACTTTTAAAATTTTAAATTTTAGGTTGGATCGAGTCAAATAATCCAAGTCTAAGTTTAGTCTAATTAAATTTGGTTGAATTTGACTATTTATAAACAAATTAATTGGAATAAAATTAAATTAAGCATAGCAAAATATATTTAATTAAAAATATATATATAAGGTGAGCTAGGTTGACCCAGCTCGCCCGTGGCCCGTCGAGTCATGGACTAGGGCACAGGCAGACCTATCCTGGATCGTCGGGCCACCTAACCCGCCCTCCCCCGACCTAACCCAGCCCATTAACATTCCCAATGTCAACTACACAAAGGTCTCTCAAATAAATAGAATTCTTACAAATAAAAGAGACAAACAATATATGAACTAAAATATAGAGGTGGTACTTGATAATTTAAAAATTGAAAGACTAATGTGATAATTTGTCAAATTTCATTAAAATTCTACGAATTTAGCTTTATTTTTTATTATTTTTATTAATAACCAATAACAATAACCAATGTTTTAAAAACTCAACCAATTCTGTTGGTTTAATTGCAAAAACTTTGAACCATATAATTCTTCGATTCGGTTTTAACTTTCTGTTTGATTTACTTTAGTAATTTTTGTTGTTAAAAATTGATCAATTTATTAATTAATTGGTTAATTTTTATAAATTAATAAATTCTTATAAATCAAAATCAATCAATTAATTTTCATTTAACAATATTTTATAATTAAACTTCAAATTTTTCAATAGATAAAAACAATCTATTTCAATCATATTTCAAATTATTTAATTTTTAACTGATTTTATGACGGTCTAATACCAATTGAACCATTTAAACTTCAAATCCTTTGTCTTATCAATTCAACTTTTAATCAAGTTTTTAAAACATTGACAACAACAACAACACCCAAAGTGAATTTTGCTTAAACATGAGATTTGCTTTATAAAGTGGCTGCTTCCTATCTCTATATTTATAACCACCAAATGATAATTATTAATCTTAACAAAATCTGTCTTTTCAATTAACCAATTGCATCACCACTCATTTGTGAAAAATGCCCTAACCAATTCCGGGGAAGTAAAGAGAATAGAACTGCCCTACACAACTGTAGGATCAATACAACTTAGAACTACTGATCATTCACCAGATATTCAAATCTTTTCCTTCTGAAAGTAACCTTCCTCGTTTAGCTCTGAATCAGATGGCTAATGTCAAAAGGGTAAGCTTCATCAGATGATTTAGAACTGTATAATCTTGAAGCAAACTTTTGATTGGTAGCTTCTGATGGATGAAGAGCATCCCACCAAAAATGGCTGCCTCTGTCAGTATATAGTGTTAGTAGAGGAATGCAAGCTGGTGTTCCTGGAATCACTTCATAACACGAGGACCTTAAATCTTGAAAACAAAAAGCTTTTAGTAACCATAGAATACGTTAGAGCTTGGAAGAAGAGCACGGTGTTTATGTACCAGAGAACAAGCTTGAATATATCTTAAAGGCATCGAGATAGATGAATTTGGCATTGGCTAGAGCTTTGTTAAGCTTATCTACTAAAGGACAAAGTTTGCTGTCAAATATCTGCAAACTGTTGTTAACCTCATCCACATATGATGATCTGTTTATGCTGGTCAATTTTCGGACGACCACTTGAGCACAACCTAGAGGGCCGATTCTGATCAGGGCTACTTCCTCGCTCCGAGATCATGTAGTGTCTGGTTCCAACAAAGAACCATTGACAGTAGTAAGTCAGTATTAAGGATGGCAAGAAATGAAGGTTGTGAACCTAATTACGTTTTATGTGTTTCTATACTCGAAAGAGATGAAATTAGTGAAGGACATTGTTAGGATATATTACATATATCTTTTATTTAGTTTTGGCATTTTAATTGGACATATAGGATATAATGGGACTCTCACTTATTGATTGAAGATTGCATTCACGTTAGAATAACATTCCTGCAGGACTACACAACTAGTCAACATCAGTGTTTTAGATATGGAGGTGAACCATTTAACTGGTTCCATTCCCTCTGAACTTGGAATGTTACCCAACTTGCAAGCATTATATTTGGACCAGAACAGGTTGTCCGGTCAGGTTCCATCTTCCATAGGCAACCTTAGTCAATTGTTTGGTTGATACCTAGATTGGAATAATTTCGAAGGACACTTTCCTTCAAGTATTGGAAATTGCCAATCTTTGGTTGAACTCTATGCTTTAGAAAATAAGTTTAGTGGAACCATACCCAAAGAGATACTGAAAACGATCTAGAAGGGGGGTTGAATAGATCTTTTAATCTTTTCGCAAAGTGCTACAAAAACAGAGAATTAATACACACAAAACAGACAAGCAAATTTAAATGTAAAAGAGTAGAGAAGAGAGGCAAACACAGTTTTTATAGAGGTTCGGTGCTAAGACCTACGTCCTCTACCTAAGCTTCCACTTAGGATTTTGTCAAAGCTCTTTACTACACTGATAACTTGCATTTTGTCATGTTAATTCTTTGTGTTTTATGTTCTTTTGGTAGGCTTTTGTGACGTCTTGCTTGTATTTCTATGGTAATTTGTGTCTTTGTATGTTCTAGGTGACGAAATATAAAGTGACGCAATTTGGAGTGAAATTGGCTAATCTGGAATTGAAGATTTCAACATGACCATGTTGAAGGTAACACAGTGCTGGACTACTCGCGAATTTTGACTTGATTACCTTTGGATTTGGGACTCAATAATACAGCCCTCTTTGTTGACTAAATCAAGTTGTGACTTGAAGTTTTATTTTGACCTGTAATTGGGCCCCATTTTTAGACCATTGTGAGGGGGCCCACTTCATTTAATGGGGGAAAAGAGAACTTCGAAAAAAAGGGGGACTAAGGGGAGTGGACGGCTGCAACTTTGGAGAGGAGGGCCCACTTCATTGAATGAGAGAAGAAAACCTAGGGATTGGAGAGGACAAAAGGAGGGTGGCAGCGGTAGAGTATTAGAGAGGATAGAGAGAAGAGCTTGAGAGGATATATATATTTTATCGCAAAAAGAAAAAGGGGGCGACAACTTTCAGAGAGATATATTATTCACAAAAGAAGGGATTAATCATCGTCAAAGGAGAGTGGACGATAGTGGATTGCGGCAACTTGAGAGAGAGGAAGCTAGAGATTATTATTCTTTATCATTAAAGGAGAGTGACTGCGGGAAATTGGAGGGACAAGAGTAGGACCTAGTCTGACGAGAGGTAGCTTGAGAAGGGATTGCGGCCACTTGGGGAGAGCATAAAACAAAGGCACGACAGTGGACAGCAGCTTTAGGGAAGGTTGATATTTATCACAAGAGGCTAGGAACAGAAGGTTACAGGCGTGAAGTAAGAAGGGCGGCATTTAGGGAGAGCTGAAGCTAATTCGGTAACAGTGAAGATTGAATTTCAACTTTAATTTACCAAATCAGCTATAGTAGATAGTGAATATTGCTACGTGTGGCTAATCTTTTAATCTAGACAAGGTACTTTACATTTGATTCATGTAATTCGTGAGACTCCTTTAGTTTAATTGTTTTCGTTTATGTCTTATGTTTATTTATTCTCCGCACTTTAATCGATTTATTATTGTCGAGTTTATTGATTAATAAGGCCTGTTAATTGATTGACTTGGTGATAAATTGCCGAATAGATTAGTTCATCCGTGATTGTTGTCTATCGAAGTGACGAATTAATTTCAATTAAGAAATTAATGAGATTAAATAATTTAGTCTAAATAGATTGCGGCTTTTCCAATTCTGTTGGCTAAGACAAAGGTCCATTAGAGCCTATTGCTGCCATAGATTATATTTTGTGAAGCTTTACTCGAAAATAGTCTAATTGGTTAGAGTAATAATCTGCGGAGCTTTACTCGGGGTTATCGAATAATTACGAATGGATTGGTTGATATGTGTTGTTCACTGTCTGCTATAACTTTGTCCATAAGAATGGATTGGTTTTTGCGCAATTAGGTCTCCAGATGTTGATTAAGTACCAAATATCATGTCACTGCTTTCTTCTTCAACTATGTAGAAATAAAACTTATTAGCATTTAAAGGCTTAATATTTTTGAATGTCTACATGTATGTGACTTTTCAGAAAATTATTATAATAAAATAAAGTTTTTGGCAATAGTTTTCCAATTGCCAACAACTTTGATAGAAATATTACTCTTTATAGTATCATTAAAATATCATAACTTGCAAGAGTTACAACCTACAGGAAATGTTTGTGACACTGTTTAAAAGGACTTGTGTTATAGATGAAATCATTTACCTGCTGCAAGAATTTGCTTGAAACATTCTCCTGTTAGTGCTTGTTCTTTGAAAGTTAGTAGAACTTTTACATCTCCTATTAGTACTCTTTTCTCAATCCAATGAGAAGAAGTTTACAAGTTGGAAAAAGAATTATCTACTTTTTTCCAAATGTTAATAGACAACTACATTTGATCAAGAAGGCTTTTGTGAGTATATAGACCCCACAGATGAATATTTGATCATATCTCAATGCCTTTTTGTTTTTCCCATATACAACGGTGATCACCCATAGCAGTTATAACATTTAATTTGCACTAAATAAACTATCAAATATACGCAATAACTTACAAATCACTTATTCTAAATAAGTTATTTGAAAATAAATTATTTGAAAAACTAATAATTTAGAATTGAGTGACAGACTCGATCCAACCAATATTAGCAAGTTTAACGTATCTCTATTTCAAACAAACTATTTCTTTTAAAGTTTTCAAATGGCTTTCAATCTTCTTTATTAAGACTTAAACTATGTTGTCATAATTTCCATTACATTTGATTGGATGGAATAAAATGGCACCATAGCGACACGCAAACTCAGAGTCCAAAGGCAAAATGCAGAAGCTCAGGGAGATTTCTTCAAAACGCAGCAGCAAAAGAAGCCAACATGAGCAGCCCAAAACGACTCACAGTATAAAGGAGCAAGCCAAAACGTAAAACGCAAAGCAAAGCAGGGTACCAGACCAAGCCAAAACGACGCAGCAGAAGGAGAACCAGATTTAATAAAAACACGTAGTAGAGAAAAACACATGGCAGAGAAGAAAACGCAGAAGAATAAAATACGCAACAGTAATGTTGAATGGATTTGTGACTGGAAGAGATAAGCTTTATCTCCATCTAATCTCTTCAAAATAGAAGAGATAAGCAAAGAAAATCATCCAAAGATCCAGCTATGTGCGGATCTTTGGATGATTTTCAAAATATATGGTTTTTCAAATTTCCTGAAAATCAAAAGGAAAGTAAAACGATGGACCAATTAAATGTTCAAAATGGTTGGACACTTCACAATTTCACGAAGTTGGCATTCCCTTGCTCTAAATACACCAGGAAAGTTTCATAATCTTACTGCTCAAAAGAGATGGAGTGAAATGGCAGTAATGCATTGATCAATACTAAATTTATTTGGCAACGCTTAATTCTAAACTGGAATTAATTAAAATTAGTGACAATAACTTTGTTGTTTCATTGGAAGTGTTTTATCTATGGAGAACAACTTTTTAACTAGTTCCATTCCCTCTAAACTTGGAATGTTATCCAACTTACTGGCATTATATTTAGACATAAATAGGTTGTCTGGCCAAGTTCCATTTTTCATAAGCAACCTTAGTCATTTTGTACCTTCCTAACGATATCAAGTTTCCTTCTTCATTCCTTTCTTAGTGTACCTTCTAAACAACCACTCCACACAACTGTTGAATATTGTCTCAAAGAAAGTCAGAAATTGAAGCTTATCAAAGTCAGAAATTGAAGCTTACTTTAGGTGATTGTTGAGTCAAAAATGGCAGTGGTGCAGCTGGCTTTCACACCCATGGAATTCTCTATAAAAGAGAAACAAACGAAGGAGGAGATGAGAGCACAATTTCTGGTGTGAGAAGAGAGAAGAAGTTGTTTAGAGGGAGAGAGTCATTTCCGAAAGAGAATGAGAAGAGAGAATAGTGGGAGGTAGAGAGAAAAGAAAAACCTATTTATATATTTGTTTTTGTTTCTCTTTTCTAGTAGTAGTGTGTGAGCTTGGGTTAATTTGGGTCTTTTGGAAATTGAGTAATAAACACTATTGTATACTCTCATTGATTATAGTGAAATACTCAGTCGTCTCCAAATTGGACGTAGGCATTGCTGAACCAATATAAAATTTTTTGGTGTTCTTGTCGCTGTTTATTTTTCACTCCGAATTTATTAACATTTCCGCACAACAAGTGGTATCAGAGCTCCAATTTTTTTGACTAGGGTGTTGTAGGAGTGAAAATATATTGGAACAACAGTGTCAGTGAACAGTGCCGATGAACAGTATCGGTGAATAGTGTCGATCAACAGTACCAGAGAATAGTGTCGGTCAACAGTACCGGTGAACAGTGTCGGTGAACAGTACGGAGTGAACAGTGTCGGTGCTACAGTCCGTGAACAGTGCCAGTGCTACAGTGCTGTGGATAGTATCAGTACATATTTATGACCAATGATGAGTAGATGGCTGGAGATAAAGACGAGCCCGTTAAGAGGGAGTCGATATCATCATCGTCAACACCTACATCCAATAGACATCCAATCGCAACTACAAGGTTAGAGGTTGATAAATTTAATGGCTCTAATAATTTTGGTATGTGGCAGTGTGAAGTTATGGATGTATTGTATCAACAAAATTTGGATATGGTTCTGGACGATAAATTCGAAGATATGGATGACAAGCCGTGGACGCAAATTAATCTCCATACTTGTGCCTCTATTCGATAATTTCTTGATAAGGAGCTGAAATATCCTTATATGAAGGAAACTTCTGATAAGGAGTTATGGACAAAATTGGAGGAAAAGTATATGACCAAGAGCGTAGAAAATTGGCTCTTCTTGAAGACGGGACTCTTCCATTTTCAGTATCGTCCAGGTTTTTCTATGCATGAACAACTAAATGATTATAATAAAATACTTGTTGATTTAGCAAACCTTGATGTGAAAATTCTTGACGAGGATAAGGCACTATGTTTGTTAAATTCATTGCCTGATGATTATGATCATTTGAAAACTACTTTGTTGTATGAAAAATCTGAGGTGAAACTTGATGAGGTTTCTGCGGCATTGGTGAATCATGAGTGTCATAAGAAGGAACTAAAGACTCACAATTCATAAACTGAGGCACTCACTGCAAGGGGACGAACAGAGGAAAGAAAACATGAGAAGCGGGGAAAATCTCGTTCAAAGCCACGAGGGAAGTTTCCTGTTAAAGATGAATGTGCCTTTTGTTGTCAAAAGGGTCATTGGAAGAAAGACTGCCCCAAATTGAAGAACAAAGAGAAGGAAAAAGTGGGTTCTGTAGCAAATGTTGCAAAATCTGCAGATGATGATTTTGAGTTTGCTTTGACTAGTTCATCTGCTGATGGTCACTCCAAGGAGTGGATTTTGGATTTAGGTTGCACTTATCATATGTGTCCCATTCGGGAATAGTTCTCTAGCTTCCAGGAGCTAGATGGTGGAGTTGTTTTGATGGGAAATAATAATGCCTGCAAAACACAAGGGATAGGCAAAATCTGTTTGAAGATGCACGATGGAACAGTCAAAGAATTGAGTGATGTTCGGTATGTACCGGATATGAAGAAGAATCTTATCTCATTAGGAGCATTAGAATCCAAGGGTATCAAGATCACCATAGAGGGTGGAGTTCTTAAAGCTGTGTACGGGGCACTTGTGGTGATGAAAGGTACAAGATGAAATAACTTGTATTTTTTGCAGGGGAGTATAGTTACTGGTGGAGCAGCTATCACTAAAGCTGCTAATGTAGATAGCTCAGACACTACAAGGTTATGGCATATGCGTCTTGGGCATATTGGTGAAAAAGCATTGCAAGGATTGGTGAAGCAAGGCTTATTACAAGGTGCAAAGGTATGTAAATTGGAATTCTGTGAACATTGTGTACTGGGTAAGCAAACTAGAGTGAAATTTGGCACTGCTATTCATCACACTAAAGGCATTCTAGATTATTTTCATACTGATGTTTGGGGACCTTCCAAGAATGCATCTTGGGGAGGTAGCCATTATTTTGTCTCCTTTATTGATGACTTCTCTAGAAGAGTATGGGTGTACACCATGAAGCATAAAGATGAAGTCTTAAAGATATTTTTGAAGTGGAAAAAGATGATTGAAATGCAAATCGGTCGAAAGATCAAGACTCTCAAATCAGATAATGGTGGTGAATATAAGTCAAATCCTTTTTTGGAAGTCTGTCAAGATGAGGGTATTGTGAGGCATTTCACGGTTAGGGAGACACCACAACAGAATGGGGTGGTAGAGCGTATGAACCGTACTTTACTTGAGAAAGTTCGGTGTATGTTGTCTAATGCTAGTTTAGGCAAGGTGTTTTGGGCTGAGGCAATTACTTATGCAAGCCATATTATTAATCGATTGCCTACTACTACAAACAAGGGCAAAACACCTATGGAGGTATGGTTTGGTAAACCTTGTACTGATTACAAGTATTTACACATATTTGGTTGTCCTGCTTACTATCATGTCAGGGAAAGCAAGCTAGATCCAAGAGTAAGGAGAGCTCTATTTATGGGCTTTAGCACTGGTGTAAAGGGATACCGACTTTGGTGTCTAGATGAGAAGAAATTTGTTGTAAGCAGAGATGTGACTTTTGACGAGACTGCTATGGTTAATCAGAACAAGCATGAAGGAGAAATTGAAGTGACCAAGACCATGAGTAGTTCCAAGCAGGTGGAGTTACGGAAGACCCCAGTTGATCCAGTAAGGTTTGATGTTGCAGATGCTACTCCTACAGTTGATTTTGATAATGAAAACGAGGATAATGAAGAGGAGGTACCTACCCAAGAACCACCACAACAACAAGATTTGATAACTTGCATTTTGTCATGTTAATTCTTTGTGTTTTATGTTCTTTTGGTAGGCTTTTATGATGTTTTGCTTGTGTTTCTATGGTAATTCGTGTCTTTGTATGTTCTAGGTGATGAAATACCAAAGTGATGCAATTTGGAGTGAAATTGGCTAATCTGGAACTGAAGAGGATTTCAACATGACCATGTTGAAGGTAACACAGTGCTGGCAGATTACTACCTGCGAATCTTGACTTGATTACCTTAGGATTTGGGCCTCAATAACACAGCCCTCTTTGCTGATGAAGTCAAGTTATGTTGAAGCCATTGAAGTCTTATTTTGACATTTAATTGGGCCCCACTTTGTTCATCAAAAAGGGAAAATTTTAGACCATTAGAGGGGGCCCACTTCATTTAATGAAAGAAAGAAAACCTAGAGAAAGTATGGGGAGATTTTGGACTAAAAAAAAAAGAGATTGACGGCGGCAACTTGAAAAAAAGGAAAGGAAGACCTAGACTCACAAAGAGGGAGGACGTGTTTTATAAGAAAGTGGAGACTTTTGGAAAAAAGAGGAACGTGATTTAGAATTCTAAAAGAAGGTGATGACAACAGAAATTTTAGGAGGGATGATCTTCTCAATCAGTTTTACCTTTTAATATAGTTATGTGTGGTTAATCTTTTAGCACTAGATAAGGTACTTTACATTTGATTCATGTAGTTTGTGAGACTCCTTTGATTTAATTGTTTTCGTTATCTCTCATGTTTATTTAATCTCCGTGCTTTAATCGATTTATTATTGTCAAGTTTGTTGATTAATGAGGACTGTTAATTGATTGACTTGGTAATAAATTGCCAAATAGATTAGCTAATCCGTGATTGCTATCTATCGAAGTGGCGAATTAATTTCAATTAAGAAATTAATGAGATTAAATAATTTAGTCTA
>JAOTAX010000196.1:873238-906868 GCA_025629825.1 Erythroxylum guanchezii | reverse complement strand
GACCTGAAACTATTTCTAGATATTTTATTATTATCAAAACATAAAGGGATTTAATTTGTCAACCACCATTGGTCCAACATGAGATGTGTATAGCTATGGCATCCTGATATTAGAAATGTTTTCAGGAAGAAGACCAATTGATGAAATGTTTAAAGAAGGATTGTATCTTGGAGGCTTCATTGGCATGGCCATTCCACAAAGACTAGAGCATGTAGTAGACCCAATTCTTCTTGAAACAGAAGTTATAAGAGAAGCAACCGCTAGTGAAGACGACAACAATGCAGTTGAAATCAATCTGAACTTGAGATCCATGAAGCCAAAGCTGCAGAAGTGCTTATTAGCTGTATTTGAAATTGGAGTTGCATGTTCAGCCTAATCGCTCAATGATCGAATGAATATAGGGGATGTCAACAGGAAACTACATTTGATCAGAAATGCTTTTCTGTGCAATTAGGTCTCTGAATGCTGATCAAATACTACTTATCATATTACTACTTTTCTCTTCAATTATGTGAAAATGTACCTTGAAATAAAACTCAGCATCAATTAAGTCTTAAGATTGTTAAATGACTACAAAGTATATTCTTATATAAAGTGTTGATAAGTCTGAAACTATTCTTGACATGTGTGAGACATTTTAGAAAATAAAGTTTTTACTAATTATTCTCCATTTGCCAACAAATCACCTGGGATTGCAACTTTGACATAATTTCTAGAATTGTTACTCTTTATAGTATCATAACATGCAAGAGTTACAACTTACAACTGTTTATGACATTGTTCAAGAGGACTCATACTGTAGCTGAAGTCATTCAGCTGCTGCAAAATTTTGCTTCAAAAATTCCCCCGTACTGCTTGCATATCTCTTGTTAATACTCTTTTCTCAATCCAATGGGAAGAACTTTGCAGGTTGGAAAAGTATTATCTACTTTTTCCAAATGATAAGAAGGATGAAGTAAAGTCAAAAGTTTAATACAAATTAGTCAGCTAAGCTTTTATCCATCAAATCATACTTCCTTGGAAAACAGTTGAAACCATCATAAAGAAGAGCAAAACAAGTGTAAGATGAACAAATTAATCAAACCATTTTGTGGTGATGAGAATTCACATTTGGAAATAAATGTATGGTTTTCAAATTTCCTGAAAATCAAAAGGAAAGTAAGACAACGGACTGATGAAATGTTCAAAAATGGTTGGACGCTTCACATTTTCGCGAAGTGTCCTCCCTTTAGCATATAAATACTCATTTATCATGAAGAGGTTCATTTTTTTATATAGTTATTCATAATTAGATTCGTACAACTTAGCATGTTAGGTTAAAAATTTTGAAAACTAAATTTCTAAAAGTAATTCTAAAAATCAAGTTTTAATTTTACAAAATTTAAAGGTAAAATACAAATTATATAAAAATTTAGAAAATATAAGGTGTTATCTATCATCTTAACTTTTTATTGATGAATTATGATTATTATTTTGCATGCATTATTACAAGAAAATTTATCTATTTATATTTACTAGCATGGTTTTTAAACCCGGATCGGACCGGCCGGTCTGACTGGTCCGACCGGTGACCGGTCGGTGATCCGGTCCGATTTATCCTTCAAAACCGGCTATAAATTGACCCAGTCTGAACCAGTCAATTGATCGGTCCGACAATTATTTTTTTATTTTTGAATTTTTTAAAATATTTTTAATATTATATATAATTAAATATAATTATTGCATAATTACTACGTCACACCGGTTCGACCGATGGTTGAACCGGTCGAACCGATCAAACCGGTGACCAGTAAGGCCACCAGTTCGATGACCGGTCCGGGTTTCAGAACATTGTTTACTAGCAATTAAATAATTTATTTTCATTTATTTAATTGTTTTAAAAAAGTTATTCACTTATGATGTGAATGTAATTTACAAATTTTAAAATAAGTTGAGATTAAACTTGAAAAGGACATTTATTTTTCATGATTATGTTGAATATAAATTTAAGACTATTAAAAAAGTTGAGATAAATTTTAATTATACTCAATCTAGCCATTATATATAAATCTAAGTTCTCACTAACTAGCAAGAGAAACTATGATATACTCATTTCAAAATTGGATAATTCATTAATTGAGTACTCGATTTATGTTTAAAAATTCATAAAAATTAAGCAAATCACATTTTTTATTATGAAGTAAATATAAATACCATTCATAAGATGCTCTCACCATCTCTTATATAATAATAAAAGATTAGAAAACTTTAAAATAACTTAAAGTTATCAATTCGCTGAAGTGATTCTCACCTCAATAGTAGTTCTAAAAAGAAAATCAAAAGTCTCCAGACATGACACTTCATTCGTGCCCATGTTTTAAGGTCTTCGTTATACCTAATCACAACGACTTGTCACAAAGCTTGACCTAATCACAACGACTTGTCACAAAGCTTAACCTATCAATTCATTAAAGTTATTTAACTGATCAATCATCTTAAAAGTTAGTCTTTCCGACGATGTCTTCTCTTAGTCTTCACCAACTCTCGACAATGACTTCTCTTACTCTTCGCCAGGATGTGTCCCACCTTGTACGTTCTTTGGCAGCAAACATAATAAAATAAGACATTCATAACTTCAATATACGCAAGTTGAAAAAAGAGAGATAGAAAGAGCTCAATCATCATAGTTTAAGCCAAATGAATCTTTATACTAGCACCATCCTCTCTTCATTTGTATGTCTGCAACTGATCTTTTTACTATCATCCAACTTCCAATGGTGTCAGGCCAATTATTTAGGGAATGAAACTGACAGGATTGCTTTGCTCCGATTCAAGAGTGGGATAACCAGCGACCCTTTTGGAATCTTTAACTCCTGGAATGCTTCCACTTCCTTCTGCATCTGGCATGGTATCACATGCGGTCGTCGACAACGAGTCACGTCCTTGAACATAACTGGAAAGAATTTGGTTGGATCTATATCGCCATTTATTGGAAATCTAAGTTTTCTCAGGATTTTGGGTCTAAGAAACAATAGTTTTACGGGTGAGATTCCACAGGAAGTTGGCAACTTGCTTCGGTTGAGATACATTGTTCTCAGCCATAACATTTTAGGGGGAGACATTCCAACCAACTTGTCTCATTGTACCAAGCTCGAGAAAATAGTTTTTGCATACAACAAGCTTGTTGGAAAAATCCCTGAAGGCATTGGTTCCCTTGTGGAGCTAAAATTTGTTGGCGTTTTTCAAAACAACTTAACAGGAAAGTTACCATCTTCACTTGGGAACCTCACATTGCTCAGTTCTCTTTTTGTTGGAGAAAACAATTTGGTGGGGAAGATTCCTGTTGAAATAGGCAAACTATCAAGATTAACAGTGTTCGAAATTGCAGCCAATAGTATTTCTGGTACCATTCCTGAGACCCTTTTTAATATTTCATCGCTTGGTGACTTTATAATTGTTGATAATCAAATTCGTGGGACTATACCATACAACATTGGCCTCAATCTCCCAAATCTCAGATTATTTGCCTTTGGCGGAAATAGATTCTATGGATCAATCCCGGAGTCATTTGGCAATGCTTCCAAACTGGAATTAATTGGTGTTAACAACAATAACTTTGTTGGACAGGTTCCAATCACCTTGGGAAATCTGAAAACTCTTCGAAGATTAAGGCTCAGCAACAATAGCCTAGGAAGTAGATCAGCAAATGACTTGATTTTCTTAACATCTTTGAAGAACTGTACCAATCTGGAGATCCTAGGCCTCGATGAAAATAACTTTGGAGGTGTTTTG
Organism: Erythroxylum guanchezii; assembly: GCA_025629825.1. Lineage (NCBI taxonomy): Eukaryota > Viridiplantae > Streptophyta > Magnoliopsida > Malpighiales > Erythroxylaceae > Erythroxylum > Erythroxylum guanchezii. The sequence goes on along the minus strand of JAOTAX010000196.1, from coordinate 903,097 downwards.
CCTACGTCACTTACTAATTTGTCTTCTCGGCTAAGTGAGTTAGTCCTTGGAGGCAATTATTTCACGGGAAGTATTCCTGCAGGACTAAACACATTAGTCAACCTAAGTCTTTTAGATATGGACCAGAACCATTTAATTGGTTCCATTCCCTCTGAACTTGGAATGTTACCCAACTTGGAAGCATTACATTTAGCCAGCAATAGGTTGTCCGGTCAGGTTCCATCTTCCATAGGCAACCTCAGTCATTTGTTCAGCCTATACTTGGATGAGAATCACTTGGAAGGAAACTTTCCTTCAAGTATTGGAAATTGCCAAGTTTTGGGTGAACTTTATGCTTCTGAAAATAAGTTTAGTGGAACCATACCCAAGGAGATACTAAGCCTGCCTTCCTTAAGTAAATTGCTCAATTTGTCATGGAACTCCTTAACTGGAAATCTACCAATAGAAGTGAAAAATATGAAGCAATTGAACACATTAGATATCTCTGCAAATAATCTGTATGGTGAAATTCCAACAACCATTGGAAAATGTCTTAGCATGGAAATACTTTACATGAATGCAAATTTCTTCCGAGGCTCGATTCCTTCATCTTTGGCTTCCTTAAAAGGTCTCCAAGAATTAGACTTGTCACAAAATAACCTTACAGGTGAAATTCCCCAAGATCTACAAAACCTACAATTTTTAAGTTATATAAACCTTTCTTTCAATGATCTTGAGGGAGAGGTTCCAAGTGGAGGGGTCTTTACAAATGCTAGTGTAGTATCATTGATTGGAAACAGAAAGCTTTGTGGTGGTGCTCCTGAACTTCTTCTACCAAAATGTCCCACCAAAACAAGAAGAAAATCCCTTGCTTTCAAGCCATCAATCATCATTCCTTGTGTAGTTGTAAGTGCCTTCATGATATTTGTCATCGTATCTTGTTTATGGAGGAGAAAATCTAGAAAGCAGTCATCTTTTGGAACTACATTCGTTGGAAAATTGCTAAATGTTTCTTATAAAGATCTCCATCAAGCAACTGGTGGATTCTCTGAAAGCAACTTAATAGGATCTGGTAGTTTCGGTTTTGTGTATAGGGGGTTTCTAGATCAACTACAAAGACAGGTAGCTGTTAAAGTCCTCAACCTTCAAAACATGGGCGCTTCACAGAGCTTTCTTGCCGAATGTAAAACTTTACGAAATATTCGACACCAAAATCTTGTGAAGATCCTAACATATTGCTCTAGCTTGGATTACAAGGGCAATGAATTTATGGCCCTAGTCTACCAGTTCATGGAAAATGGAAGCTTGGAAAATTGGTTGCATCCAGATCTTGATAGAAGAGACACAATGAAAAATTTTGACCTTCTTCAAAGGCTAAACATTGCAATTGATGTGTCATCTGCCCTACATTATCTCCATGACCAATGTGAAAGTTCAATAATTCATCGTGATTTGAAGCCTAGCAACATTCTTCTAGACAGTGACATGATTGCTCATGTAAGCGATTTTGGTGTGGCAAAGATCATCTCAGCCGTCAACAACTTATCACAAAGCTCAACTAGCTCTACATGGATAAAGGGGACAATTGGCTATGCTGCTCCAGGTAACAGTGCCAAATTCTTTCTCTTTATAATACAAAATCATAGAAGTAATGCTACTTCAAAGTGTCTGCCTAATAGACAACAACAACAAGACACAATTATAGAAACTTTCATCTTCCTTAGGAAGTTTTGATTCTTAGATCATATTGCCATATGATGGTGGTAGGCTTAAAGCCTTGAACTCGTTGTAAGGTTGATTTATAATTTAAATTATTTTTCATTTTTCAAAAAAATACTGCTTCAGACTTTATCATGTTCACTTATCACTTCTATTCGTCACATTAGCTAGAGAACGTACAAGAAGATGGGCTAATTTGTTACAAATGACCTTTGCATTATTTCATTAATTGCAGAATATGGAATGGGTAGTAAGGCATCAAAAGAGGGAGATGTGTACAGCTATGGCATCCTAGTCTTAGAAATGTTTTCAGGAAGAAGACCAACTGACCAAATGTTTAAAGATGGATTGAATCTTAGAGACTTTATTGGCATGGCCATGCCAGAAAGACTAGAACATATAATAGACCCAGTTCTCCTTGAACCAGAAGCTGCAGGAAAAACAACCTCCAGAGAAGATGATAACAATGCAGTTGAGATCAATATGAGCTTGAGCTCCATGAAACCAAAGGTGCAGAAGTGCTTGCTAGCAGTATTAGAAGTTGGAGTTACATGTTCATCTCAATCGCCCAATGATCGAACGAATATAGGGGATGTCAATAAGAAACTACGTTTGATCAGAAATGCTTTTCTATGCAATTAGGTCTTTAGATGTTGATTAAGTACTAAATACCATGTCACTACTTTCTTCTTCAACTATGTAGAAATAAAACTCAGTAGCAGTTAAGTTTTAATATTTTTAAATAATTAAAAAATATAATCTTAAAAAAGTATTGATAGGTATGAAATTGTTTTAATATGTATATGATATATCAGAAAATTATTGTCATAAAATAAAGTTTTTATTAATTGCCAACAACTTTGACATAATTTCTTGAATTATTGTTCTTTATAGTATATTTACAGTATCATAACTTGCAAGAGTTATAACCTACGAGAGCTTCTGAAATGTTTGTGACAGTGTTCAAGAAGGACTCTTGTCGTGGCTGAGTCATTTAACTGCTGCAAGATTTTGCTTCAAAAATTCTCCTGTTAGTGCTTGTTCCTTGAAAGTCGATAGAACTTTTACTCCTGTTAATACTCTTTTCACAGTCCAATGAGAAGAAGTTTACAATTATCTACTTCTTCCAAATTATAGCAGGTATGAAATTAGTCAGCTGTGCTTGTATCTATCAAATGATTACTTCCTTGGAAAACTGTTGAAACCATCATAAAGAATAGGTAAGAAAATATAAGATGAATAAATTATTCAAACCATTTTGTGGTGATGGAAATTCACTTTGAAAATAGATTTTAAGGCTATCAAGTTTCTTGAAAACGAAAAGAAGGATCAGAGTCACGCAATAGAAGTTAGAAGCGTTAGTAGATAAGAAAAGACTTACTTCACATTTCAGCTTCTCAATCTGCATGTATTAACTCATGGTTTCATTATCTATAAGGATTTGAATTTGTTCAATGCTCTGAAAACTTTTCTTTTATTCACATATCATTTCAATTTATGATCATGAGCGACCTCCAAAAACTATTAGAATGGAAAGGGTTTGACAGCACTTAAGTTGCATTTTTTTTGGTATGAATTTTAGAGTAGAAGAAGAATCAACAGATTGTGATGTGTACAGCTATAGCATCTTTGTGTTAGAAATGGAGGAAGATGACCAACAGATGAAATGTTTAGAACGGTTTAACACTTCACAATTTCGTGAAGTTGGCATTACCGGGTGGTCTTGACCAACTTCTGTACCAAAGTCTTGTCCATACAATTTCACAAGAAACAGGAACTGTTGCAATGGAAGCAATAGAATAAGATAGTGATGACCAAGAAATAGAAGAAACCAGCTTCAATAAGAACTATATGATTATGCTCTCTGGAATCACCTAAAGACAGAATGACTTTGGGAGATGTTAACAGACAACTATATTTGATCAAGAAGGCTTTTCTGGATATATAGGCTCTATGGACGCTTAGACATGTGATGGACTTTTGATCATATCTCAATGCTTTATGTGTATATATATATATATATAACGGTGATACTTATAGCAGCCATATCCTTCAAATTTGCACCAAATAAACTATTAGAAATATGCAATAACTTAATCAAGTGACATACTCAATCCAACTAATATTTACAAGTTCAGCGTATCTCTATTCCAAACAAACTATTTTCTTTGAAGTTTTCACATGGCTTTCAACCTGCTTTATTATCTCTCGAACTATACTGCCGTAACTTCTATATATATCTAGTTCTTTTTTAAATGAATATTGCATTAACTATAGTCAAAACTAAAACAACATTACAATGAGTTCAAAATGAAAATGATATATACAGGTACAAAAGGGTAATAAACTAAGCCAGTAGAGTAACCTAGAAACCACATTAGAGATTCCACCTAAATCTCATGTCACGAGAGAGAGAAGACTGGAGATTTTTTGCATTTAAAGCTGCTTTAATCTAATTAATTATCCTGTCAGCTACCATATATTTCCTCTCTTCACCATTAGTATATCTCTGAGAAATACGTTTCTTCCAAAGAAAGTTGAGTAGTAGTAAAGGCAGCTTTAACAAGAATGGCATTAGGCATACCATGTTTAGAGTTCCTAATAGCCCAGTTAATTAGAGGTTGTTCCCAAGTATAAGAATAGCTGTGATCAGGTAGCAAGTGCAAAATCCTACTCTAGACTGCTTTAGAGAAACTACAAAGAAAAAAGAGAAGATCTCTATTTTCTACTACCATTTTACATAAAACACAAGTTGTATCCATAGTGTCATGTGTTAATTTTTAGTCCCAAGTCTGTTTTTAATCGCAAGCTAAGAAATAAAAGAGGCCTTCAGGTGGATGGAATTTGCCATAAAAGAGTAAACCAAGGTACCTCCCTTAAACTCCTTACAAGAAGCTGAGGACATGATTTATTTAAGAATTTACCGCTCGGATCAATAGACCAACTTATAGAATCATCAATCAATACATTAACCTGAGGAGGAAAGGATTGAAACAAAAACTCAAAGCCTCGAAAACTCCCTCTTTATTGGTTGTTGCATAGCAAAGATGAGACCTTAAGATTAAGAGGAATTCTGTTTCTCAAGTGATGAACCCGAGGACTGAAAATAAGTGGACTCGAGTCAACCCAGTTATCATACCAAAGCCAAGTACTATTACCATTGCCAACCTTATGTTTAATACAAGGATAAACTAAGTCACGCAACTTCATCTTCTAGAGGAGAATTCATAAGAACTCCTTAGTACAAGAAGCTTGCCAGAAATTCATATTTTTTAGGTAAACTCATGGATTCGTTTAACCCAAAGTGCGTTATGATCCGTGTAGAGCCTCCAAAGCCTCTTGCACATTAAAACTTTATACATAGTATAGATAGAAACAATCCCCAGGCCAACAAACTTCTTAGATATAACGACCTCACTCCATTTAACCTTGGAAGTAAGTGAGTTCTTAGATCTACCAGTCCATAGGAATGCTTTTAGGATTCTGTCAACTTCTTTAAGGACTTTCTGAGGCAAAGTTACATGAGGAGTCTAATAAATATGTAGGCTGCTTAAGAAAGATATAATGAGGATTATCCAAGCAGCATAAGAAAGAAACCATTTTTGCCAAGCATTCACTTTTGCCTTAATTCTTTCAAGAAGAGGAAGACAATCATTAAACTTGGCCTTGGAAGCAGTAATAGGAACTCCCAAATAGTAGAAAGGAACATAATGCACATTCAACCCAACTAGTCTTTGAAATTCTATAAGATTTCTTGCATCAGTAGAGAAATATAGACAACTCTTCTTAGAGTTATGCTTCAAACCTGACCAATCAGCAAATAGTTCCAGTGCATGTATCATCATGGTAATCAAATAAGGATCAGTACCACAAAGGATTAGAAGATCATCATCACACCTAAAGTGAGTGAAATTGAGACCTTTACATTTGTAATGAAATTGAAAGTTTCTGTTATAAGAGATCAACTTACTTTTCAGTAGAGAAAAACCTTCCATCACAGGAGTGAATAAATAAGGGAACAAAGGAACTCCTTGGCAAATGCCTTTAGCAATCTTTAAAGCCTTGGTAGGAACCCTGTTCAAGAGAATAATCAGAGAAGGAGTTTGGATCCATGTTATGATCCCATCGATAAATTTAGATGGCAACTACAAAACTTCAAGACAAACCCACATAAAACGCCAGCTTGAGACGTTCAGCAAGAAGTTTGGAGATCACTTTGTAAATAATGTTACAACTAGATATTGGTCAAAAATCATTCATAATTTAAGGATTACATTTTTTTAGGCACCAAACAGATGTAGGTATGAATCAATTCACGGAGCATTTTTGTGGAACAAAAGAATTCTAGCACAGCTTCTGTGAAAAGCTGACCAGTAATTCCCCAAGTATGATGAAAACAAGAGCAGTGAAACCATCTACCCCTGGAGCTTTATAAGGTTTCATTTTAAATATCACTCTCTTAACATCATGCTCAGTTATTGGAGACACCAACATATATTTAATACTTTGATCAACTGAACATTCAAATAGCCTCAACACATTTGGACTAAGAACAGAGCAAGTATCTGACCCCATGAGATTGAGAAAAAGATTATAGGCAAAGCTCTTACAAATGTATCATATTGGAATAGCTTTGTCCCCTGCTATCTAGGAGCATAGAAATTTCGTTGTTATTTTGTCAGGCTAGTAGGGAGGAGTGGAAGAACTTAGAATTCGAGTCCTCATCCCTTAGCCAGTTCACTCGGGATTTCTGCTGAAGAATAGAATTTTGAAGTGTAAGGGCTGTGATGTACTCTAGAAGGAAAAGAACTTCTACATTTCTGAGATCTGAATTGTGAAGAGCATTACAGCAAGCAATTTGTGGCTAGACAGGAAACCTTTAAGAGCTACCTTCACTAATATAAGTTTCTGCAGAAACTTATATGATTTAAAACCAGCAATGTCAGTACTCCAACATTGGTTAACTAGACCAGAGAAACCAGCTCTCTATGTTAAGCCATTGGAGAATCGGAAAGGGGCTGCCAATTTTTGAATCCACAAGTATATGAATCAACATATATGAATGGTCGGATAACAGATTCTCCCCAAAATGAACATAAGAATTAGAAAATCAAGTCAGCCATAGAGACTTAACAAGACAACGATCCAATTTCTTACAAATAAGCAGATTTCGATGTTGATTATTGGACCAAGTAGGTAATCATCCAGTAAATTCGAGATCCCCCAAGTCCATCCGTGTTAATAAATTGGACAATTCTTTGGTCAGCCTAAGATTGAATTGATGACCTCCCTCGATTTTAGCCCAGTTAAGAGAACAATTATAATCTCCAATCACAAGCCAAGGATGAGAGATTCGAAGTTGAATATTTTCCAAGTCCATCTAGAGTTTCTCTTTGAAAGCCAAAATTTGAAGCATACATAAGAGTCAATTCAAAAACTGAACTAAGACAATGCAGTTAACATTGAAGATGGATAAGTTGGTCTGTATTTTCCATAACTTGAACTCCAATCAGCTCCTTATTCTAGAGACAAATAATTCTGCCATTATAGTGTGAATGATGGTTGGAGATTAACTCCCAACTGGCACCCAAAAAATTTGAACCAGTGGGAGAGAGTGGGTCTTTTATTTTAGTTTCAAGAACCGATGACATAAGCCTTCTTATCCCACACCATCTCCTTTACCAATGATTTTTTGAGAGGGTCACTGAACCCATTAAGATTCCACACAAGAGATACCATGGAAGGGAGAAGCCCCAGGATACTTGAGGTTTTGCTTTCTTTTTCTCGAAGATTTATGCTTAATATTTTTAACTGTCTGTGGAGATTATAAGAGTTTGAAGGTAGTTAACTCAGCATCCAGACGTAACAGTAGGCAATCAATAACATCAATAGTATGAATTTTCTGGTCAGAACGAGGTAGATGAAAAAAATCTTTGTTGTTCCAATCTCAACAATTACATTGTCTTGTTTGTGACTATCGGTCTTATCATCCTCTGTAAAAGAGAAGGGATTTCAGTAGCTCCTAAACTAAGGAGTCCATCACCATTAGTGTTAACCGCAACTGCCAATTCAGTAGGGGGCAAAGGCCCAACAGAACCAGCCAAAGGATTAATCTCTTTGCCATAAAATGCAAGTTCTCCAACCTGGTTCGACCTCAAGTGGGAAATAGTTTTGGCAGCCAAGACAAGTTCATCATGCCACCTTATTGTAAATACCTTTTTTCTTGAAAAGTAAAAGGGGATTTTTACTATAGTTAAAAGTATATCCACATTACACGGAGTTCAAGACATTAAGCCTACCATCATTTTTACAATATGATCAAAAAACCCCCTAAGTAGGCAATGTAATTATCTGCAAGATAGACAACAAACAGAACACTAAAAATACCAGTTATACTTCTTCTCTATGGAAAAAGTGGGTTGAACATCGCATGCCAAGATATGTTTTCTTTGTCAACTCCCTATTGTTGGTATTTGGGATTTTTCTTTCTCTTCCTTGCTGATTTCCTTTTTACAGTTTTGAACTGCACATAAAATCTCCTGGAATATCAGGAAATATGCTACAGCTGATGGAGAATCACAGTCCTCTGCTACCAAATCTGAATTGCTTTCTAGAGGGGAAACTATTGTCACATAAGTAGAAGAATTACAATTCAATGTCAAGACGTGCTTTGCCCCAGGATGTTCTGCATTCCGAGATATGATAACTCCAGTTTCCTAAATTGCCATACAGTTATCACTGGAGTTTACCATTGTTGTCTATTCTTCATACTCCAACCTATCCTTAGAAGTCATATTTTGTGGAATAGTTGTTAATGGAGTTAGCATGTTGGCCCAATCCATCTGAGATTGCTCCAAATAATGTGAGAAGAAGTGACTCCACTACCTAGACTCTCCACATGCCTGCACTAGAGTTGTTCATAATTGTTTGTTCTTGCAATACATTGGCAATCTCATTATGTTGAGTAACCACTACAACCCTCCTGGCTCCTTGTTCCTCAGTGATTTGTGTTTGACCCAAACTTTTGCAATGGACTGGCCCTTTCTCATTCTTTGCAGAATCTCTAGTTGTCTAACTTTGCATTACATTAATAGTACTAGCATACTTTGCCAACTAGCATAATGCCTAACATTACCTCCCAAAGAAGGAGGAAGCAGAGGCTAATCAAATATGGCTAGATTTGGGTCCCCTAGTTTCTCGTCGCTCGCTAAATCTGGGATGACTCGTTGACTTTACCATAGGAACCCAATGTTTAGCAACGCACTAGGCTTCCAAGGATAACTGATATGAATATCAGTCCTCATCAATTCCCCATCATCACCAAGCCTAAGGACAGGTAAACTATCTGGTAGAGGCGCATGCTTAGTTATTTCTATACACAATTTGGTGTAGCAAATTCTCTCCATTGAGGTCATTTGAGAGTTCATGCACACCAATTTACCCAATGAGCTAGCTAAAAAGCTCAATCCCTCCACAGTCCAGAATTTCATTGGCAAATTACGAAAGTGAACCAATATTGGAATAACATCGATTTGCCCCTGATCCAAAATCATACCTGGTTTCCATCTCTGAATAAACATGGGCTGATCATCGAAGTGTTATGGCCTCTGCTCCACAATTTCTGTTTAATAACGTACCATCTTCACGAAGCATCACTTTCTCAAGCCCTTTTTTGCCCCGCCAAGTTTTTGCCCAGGCGTTCACCGCAAGGAAGGAAGGATATTTGGTCCAAAAGAAACCGATTAGCGTAGATGACCATGCCTTCGCACCCACTTGCGCCAACTCAATTGGTGGGGACAAAACCCCATCTTGAAGCGCATTGGGGTAGTATTTGAGTGCACCTTTATCGCATTAGAACTGGAGCTTTGTTCTCTACGCATTATTGGGATAAGATAAATCCGAAGATTGCCCAGCCGTAGACTATTTTCCAGCGAAATCTGTTCGTGGGGGAATGCAGGGAATTTATCTTTAGAGAGGGAAGATTCTCCCTTCTCCATCGATGTAAGGAGGCCTAGAGACAAGTGCTCCAGCGAGGCTGAAGCCTTAACCACAATGAGGGCAAAAGTGAAACAATAAGATTATTCCCAAAAAAGGGAGGGAAACTGGGAAAGGCAACAAGGGAAATGATGTTGTATGAAAATATTGATAATTGATCTTCTATGTCTTATTTTTACTAGAAAAGGAATCCAATTTATTGATGGTAATTGTTGTTATTAGAGCATAAATTTATTTACAAAAGTGGAGACAAGAAATTATACGAAAGATTATTTTAAACTTCCATTCAGAGCCTTTTAAATAGAGCCTGAGTTTAACAAAAACTCAAATACATTCCTTATCCCAGGCATGGATAAGAACTCCTTAATCTTAAAAATAGATATAGTCATCCTAAAGATAAATACAGAAAAATAATCCAAAAGATAAGTCTTCCTTATCTAATTTGTAGATATAATAAAGTCATCTTAATCCAATCTACAAGTATGATAAAGTCATCATAATCTAATGTACATGAAAAACTGAAGGTGTTAATTGTTTCGCAACTTTCCGTAAACTTCTTTAGCATGAACAAAATAAAAGCAAGCAAAACTAAAATAATAAAAACACCAAAAATTTGATAACACAGTTTGACACATTCTATTTACATCTGCGGAACTCTCACCCAGATTAATATTTTCAAGAAGGTGCAATAGATTTACACAAGGTCACACCAAAGCAACACTGCTCAACCCTTTAACTATCTCTCAACCTCACTTCCCATGAAAGATTTTCACACCCGATAATCCGACCGACTCATGTTAACCTCGTCAGAAGATTTTTCTAACTACTTTAACTCAAACAACAATTAATAAAAAAAATAACTCAAGTATTTAATCAACTGAGAACTGAACGACAATATACTTGAGATTAAAAAAAAAAAGACTTCCTTATGGTTTTATCTTCTCGAAATAATCCAGCTGAATCTCTTCACCATAGCTAACTCTTTCTTCACAAAAACATGTCGCTGTGCTTCTTCAATTAATAACTAGTGCCCACTTCACCGTAGATGACATTCACTACTTCATAAACTCACATCCACAACCACGGTTTATCAATACCAGAGATTCACTTCAATTTACTCAATAAGAAAAACATGTGCAATACCAACCCCTGCTCACATCACACGTTGTTCAGCAATCTTCACAGACACGCGCCCAATGCAATCACAATTTCATGGAACAACTAACTCACATCTAGTCTATCTCACACATGCACATCCACCTGATTGCCGCACACATATCCCACTTTGTTTCTACGACTCACGTGTTTGATAGACTTCTACAGTGATTAGGAGATGTGCAAAATTCCACAGGCAATTAGAGTCCCTATTCAACCATGCAACCAACACACTGACTACAATCACACAACAACCTCATCCCTTGATTTTCTTCAATCTACACAGTCCACAAAATCTGGCAGTAATGATTCGAATTTACCAACATACCCAGCAATAGAAACAAAATCTAGCAGTAATCCAATTTAAAATGCCAAAACTAAATAAAAGATATATATAATATATCCTAATAATCTCCCACCTTTTTGGCATTTTTGTCATAACTCTTGAACTCCACATAAAGAATCATAATTGGACATATAAAGATAAGATTCACAATGCTTTCCCTTAATGTAATATTCAATTACATATTACATAATCATAAGTCAACTTCAATCAACAAAACACAGAGAAGAAAAAATACAATCTTATCTTAATTGTTCTCCCCCTTTGAGACAATACATGCCAAAAAGATGAATTTAAGAAGCACCAGGGAAGTGAAGAACTCGTTGCTTTAAATTTCGAAGAGCATCAGCAACTACTTGAACGATTCCTTCAATCCATTCAATTGCAGCAAAAAGAGCTGCATGCAGATTAATTGAAGTTGTCCCCATGGCATTCGAGGGACCCGAAGTGATATATGGCAAATCCACCACCCGTGATTGCCGAAAAATCCTAGGATATATATTCATCAACGCCACCAACTCAAGCATGCTTGACTCAACCGTGGGAACTTCATTGGCATACAAAAACTGTGAGATCAAGCATGGAAAATATAACAAAGAATGTGGCTTACTCTCAGTAGCCAGCATTGCTTTAATAATGAGAGACCAAGGTTGAATCTCCACAGTAACAATCGCAGAAATCAACTTGGCCTGTGCCAAGTAGACAAAAACAACATGCGTGCTAGGCATCCAGTTTGCCATAATCAATTTAAAGAGCACAAAGTATTTTTGAGTCAGTATAAAAGATCGAAGAATAGAACTAGATGGCCATGCAGTCAATTTACCACCAGTTAATATCGTAGCAATCAAATCATTTGATGCAGTCCAGTCATCGTCATAAAGAAGATCATCGATCAAATTATCAAACCCCAAAAATAAATTTAAATGAGCAACATTAAATTGAACTACTCGACCCTGCACATAAACTATGCCATAAGTCAGAGCATCTGCATTTAAAATGTGACAAGATAAGTTGCAATAGAATTCCTTTACCAGATCAGAGTCATAATGTTTCGGAACCAAGGAGGCTTGTAATAAAGATCATTCTGACAATAAAGTATACAATCCATGTTGTTGAAAATCATCCAAGTTGATCGGTCTATTAAAAACAAACCTAACATCATTAAGAGTAGTCCATTTTTGTTTCGCTGCCGAAGTGTAAAACTTGAAAGAAATGGCATCATCCATAGTCAGACGAACAGAGGATTGATGGCAAGGTGGGCAAATTATCTTCCAACATTTCATCTTTGTATGCTTCGCAGGAGCCGTCAGAGGCACTGTTGGTGGAGCAAAGGCAGTAGGAGTTGCGTCAGAGTCCGAAGCTGGTTCTTCAACCATAAACAATATTACTTGTGTAACATCATAATCCGGATCTGCTGTATCCCGAATGGAGGCAGTGTCGAGAATGTCAATAGGAGTTACTGAAGAGGATCCAACCCTGGTGAGACTCCTACCAGAAGTTGGATGCAACAGTAATCGACTTGAGTGCCGTGTCGAAGCCGCTGCCTTTTTGTCAGAAACCAAAGATAAAACCTTCTTCTTGTTCTTTCCTATAGTTATCAACCAAAACCAATTACTCCAATCACAATCAATCAAAAATCAACCACAATCAGTCAAAGTCCAATTCACAATTAAGAATTCAAATTTCAACCGCAAATTAATAAGTTCCAACCACAATCAGTCAAAGTCCAATCCGCAATCAAGAATTCAAAATTCAACCACAAACCAGTAGGTTCCAACCACAATCAGTCAAAGTCCAATCCGCAATCAAGAATTCAAATTTCAATTGCAACCAGCTAAAACAATCTAAAGAGAACAAAAACAATACCAAAATAGGTCTTATTTCACGGTGCAGAAACAGGTAAACCAGCGTCGAGTCTAGATCTTGTGATGGGAGACACCGCTGTAATAAAAATGATGAAGGAAATTCATAATAGACCAACACCCACAAAGAGGAAGATGCCACCGTAGCTAAGGTCGGAGTTGTAGGGTGTGTTGTGAAGGCAAAAACCGAAGATGAAGAGGGCTGGATTACTGCTTGACTTTTGAAAATCGCCGACGGGGTCATCTGATGTGAAGCCGCTCCAGTGATGGACTGATTGATTAAACCAACAGAAGCAAAGGTGGACGATGACTCTGTGCGTGGGTCTAAGGCATAGATATTGAATTGAAGGAGCATATGCAGAGGTGGGATAAATGGAGAGGCCAATGGTATAAGGAGGTAGGGGTGAAAGAAAATTAGGGATTTTGAATCCGTTAGATGAAAGACCCCCCTTTCTTTTGAATAATAAATTTTTTTGAAAAACAAAATACATTAATAATGTAGGGCACAGAGTCTCAAAGCTCCTTTAAGAAGTTCAAGCCTTACTACAGCATGAGGCTTCGTAAAGATATCTGCTAACTGCTTTTCCACAGATACATGTAACAAGATGACTGTTTTGCTTTCCACAAGCTCTCGAATAAAATGATACTTGAGGTCAATATGTTTCGTTCTTGAATGTTGAACTAGATTCTTAGAAATATATATGGCACTTTTGTTGTCGGATAAGATAGTCAACTCATCTTGATCAATCCTATAATCTTCTAACATCTGTTTCATCTAAAGAAGCTGTGAATAACAACTACCTGCTGCTATGTATTTTGCCTCAGCGGTCGATAGTGAAATTGAGTTCTGTTTCTTGCTATATTAAGAGATCAAATTGTTTCCTAAGAAGAAACACCCTTCTGAAGGGCTTTGGTGATCATCTAAGTTTCTAGCCCAATCCGCATCACTATATATAGCTAGATAAGATGGAAAATCGGATGTATACCATATCCCAAAATTAGATGTTCCACTTACATACCTGATAATTCTCTTGACCACTGTTAGATGTATTTCTTTTGGATTGGCCTGATAGTGAGCAAATACACCAACACTGTAACAAATATCTGACCTATTTACAATCAAGTATAATAAACTGTCGATCATGCTGTGATATAAACTGTCATCAATGTTTTTCCCATTCTCATCTCTGTTTAATTTTGTTGAGACACTTATAGGTGTTCTTGCATGTTTGACAGTCTCAAGACCGAACTTCTTTATTATGTTTTTGGCATATTTGGTTTGCGATATAAAATTCCATCATTCACTTATTTAACTTTCAAACCTAAAAAGAAATTTATCTCACCTACCACACTCATTTCTGAAAAACCGAAGGGGGTTAATTATTTTGCAAACTTTCCACAAACTTTTTGGTACCAACAAAATAAAAACAAGTAAAAGCGAAATAATAAAAACACCAGAAATTTGGTAACGCAGTTCTGCACATCTTGCCTATGTCTGCGGGGCCTCACCCAGCTTAATAATTTTCACTGAAGTACAATAGATTTACCCAAGGCTTTACTGAGCCAACACCTTAACCCTTGACACTATCTCTCAACCTCACTTCCCATGAAAGAATTTCACACCTAATAACACAACCGACTTGTGTTAACCTCGTCAGAGGATTTTTCTAAACAACTTTTACTCAAAACAGTAATAAATAAAAATAGCTCAAGTATTTAATCAACTGAAAATTAAATAACAAAATAATTGAGACAAAGAAGACTTCCCTATGAATTTGTCTTCTCAAAATAACCCAGCTGAAAGCTTTCTCTATAGTTAATTCTTCCGTACTGACAAAGCAACTTCATCATGGCACATCCAAAAAAATACGTTATATTTCTTAACATACGCAGCCACCATATTTTCTCCAAATACCCATGAAAAACATATCCTGTAGAAGCTCACGCACACACACGGCTGGCCAAAAACTCATCAACGTGTTTCAACTCATCAACAGAACGTTGTTCGTAGCCAGCCAACTTATTTCTAAAACCAACGTGATCTGCTCTATTTCGCTCAATTGATTAACGCCAGCTACATCCGCTATATACCAAGATAAATATCCAAATTGTTTTTCCAACCAAAGTACGCGATCAACTGGTGTTTTCTATCTTTCCACACGTGACCCACACTTACTCAACAACAAATACCGCAGATAGAATTTTAGGTTTTCTTTCAATCATGTATGTGTCTTAAACTCCTTTTTAAAATCAAATAAGTAGGCAATTGTTGTACAACATGAACTCACCAGAAATTGTCCATGATGTCCATGTAGACACAATATCCCATTAACTCTTTGGACTTCTAATAAACACAAACTCCACCTCTTACATCTTCAATTTAAAATGCCAAAACAAAATAAGATATATATAAAATATATCCTAACAATCTCCCCTTTTTGGCATTTTTGTCACAACTCTAAAACTCCAAATAAATAATCATAATTGGACATATAAAGATGAAAGTCACGATGCTCCCCCTTAATTAAACATCAAGTTCCAAAGAACATAACAATTTATCCAATCATCTAAATTTCTCTCCCTTAGGACAAAAAGATGCCAAAAGCAAGACAAACAGTCACACATATACCTTGAAATCTCCCTCTGAATGGAACATTCACTATAAACAACCTGATGTGTCCCTCTTGAGACAAAACAATATCAAAATACATAATCATAATAATCAACCATAGATGCAGCAGAAGAATCATAAGCACGCCAATATGACAATTTATCACCATTCAAAACACTGAGAGATATGCCCAAAAGAGAGATAGATACTCGAGAGAGATCCATACCGATGAGAGAGCTGAGGAGTCTTCGATGGAGTCAAATAGAAGTCACAATGCAAACTGCTAAAAAAAAGACAACAATAGCAGTAAAAAAAAACTAAAGAACTAAAAAAAATCTTTTCTTTTCTTTTCTTTTCTTTTTGTTTGTTTTGTTTTAACAACGCAAAAAAAATACTTCAAAAATGTAAAGCACATTGTCCTTGTGCCCTTTGAAGAATCTCAAACCTGGGCTTACTCTTTGGCTCGAATGAAGATGTGTAACATAAGTAGCCTGTAAGTTCTCAATAATCAACCCTTTTTCTTTCTCTTATTTTTCTTCTTTCACTGACATCTCCAATGACGTTTTCTACTTGATGATTTCTTCAGATTTGAGATGAAGAATCTCGATTCAAATTAGCTTCTAGTGTTTTGGGTGATTTATCATCCGAAGTAACTGAAAGTTCTTCAGTTTGTACAGTTACTTCCTCAGTAGTAACTAACTGCAAATCAGTTCCTGCAGTTACTTCCTCAACAGTAACTAACTGCAAATCTAGGCAATTTCTTGTTTTTTCTTCACTACGTTTTTGTGCTTGTACTTGACCCTTTCTAATCCAAGCTTGCTTCAATACTATGGAATGCTGTTGGAAATGGAGAGTGACTAGATTTTTGATTTCGACCCTTTTGAAACATTATCTGTAGCATCTTGTAGCATCTTAGTCTTATGTGCCCGATAACTCCGCAAAAATGACATGTAGGTATAAATATTTGATTCTTTCTCGATGTTTCTTCTTCTCGAACATATTTGGATATGTCATCTTTCTTCTCATTCACTTTAGAGCACTCACCCTTATAGCCAATGCCTTGAAGATCCCCTTTAACTTTACCAATTTCCAACAACTTTTCTAGCTTTTCGGTACCTCCATTTAACATTCTCAATCCCTTTTCAATACTTACTAATTTCATTCTATCTTCACCAAGCTCATTTGATGTCAACATCAAATTCTTTTCTAACTTTTGGATGGTGTTCTTCATGAAGAGATTCTCTTCCTTCAATCTTTCATTCTTTCTACACGTTTTCATCCATTTTTCATGCATTAATTCGTAAGCCTTGTAAATATTCTCCATTTTATCACTTGGCCCACTTTCATCACTGTCATAATCTGAGATCGAGCTTTGAGTTGAATCGGTTGCATTTTTCCCGAAATTTCCAGATTTACTCATTTTTTCATCTTCAGTTACTTCCTTCTCAGTTACTGTTAAACAAGTAACTGGACTTTTGCTGTACAAAGTAACTAACGCATCATTATTCACAACTTCTTCTTCACTTCCGGATTCTTTATCACTCCAAGTGCTCGTAAAAGATTTTCCTTCTCTCTTCTTCATAGTATTAGCACACTCCGCTTGAACATGTCCGAAGCCTTGACATTCATGGCATTAAATTATCTTTACCTTTCTTTCTCCCTTTTGAGTTTTGGCTTGTTTGAAGTTGTTGTTCGATGAGCTCCCGCCTTTTTGCTTAAACTCGGGTCTATCCTTTTTCACTCTCTTCAACCAATTACTAAACTCTCTTGTTAATAACTCCACATCCTTATTCTTGTTGGATTCATCTTCTATATCATTTGCAGTTTTTCTAGTTTTCACCTGTAGTGCTAATCCTTTGCTTCTTTCTTGTTTACCTCTCAAAAGATTCATTTCAAAGTTTGTGAGGATTCCATTAACTTTTTCCCATGACAGATTATCAATGTCATGAGCTTCCTCTATTGCTGCAATTTTCGAAATAAACCTTTGAGGCAATGATCTCATTGTTTTCTTGACTAATTTCACGTTGGAGTATTTCTTCCCTAGTTGATGTGCCTGATTCGCTATATCTCGTAGTTTTTCGTGAAAGTCTCCAATAGTCTCATTCTCATCCATCTTTAGCTCTTCAAACTGTATAGCTAACACCTGTAGTTTCAACGCTATCACAGATTTTGACCCTTCATGAATAGTTTGCAAAGCATCCCACGCTTCTTTAGCTGTTTCACAGGCTGATATCATTGAAAAGCGTCCCTCATTAATAGCACTGAATATCGCATTCATTGCTTGTGAATTTCCAAGTGCACTTTCTTCTTTGGCTCTTGTCCATTCAGATGGATCTTTATGAACTATCACTCCTTTATTGTTAGTAATTATCAGATGTGTCCACCCATGTACTACCTAATGCCAAGCTTTGTTATCCTGAGCTTGGATGAAGACTCTCATCCGTGATTTCCATGTAGGATAGTTAAAGCCCTCTAATAGTGGTGGCCTGATAATCGATGCTCCTTCTCTTATGGCCATGTTTGTGAAACTAGGATCTGCACCAACTTGCTACCAAGTTCTGAATCGGTGACCTTCTCTGATACCAATTGAAAAATCGAAGGGGGTTAATTATTTCGCAAACTTTCCACAAACTTCTTTGGCACCAACAAAATAAAAACAAGCAAAAGCGAAATAATAAAAACACCAGAAATTTGATAACACAGTTCGACACACCTTAACTACGTTTGCGGGGCCCTCACTTAGCTTAATAGCTTTTACTTAAGTACAATAGATTTACCCAAGGCTTTACTGAGTCAACACCTCAACCCTTGACACTATCTCTCAACCTCACTTCCCATGAAAGAATTTCACACCCAATAACACAACCGACTTATGTTAACCTCGTCAGAGGATTTTTCTAAACAACTTTTACTCAAAACAATAATAAATAAAAATAGCTCAAGTATTTAATCAACTGAAAATTAAATAACAAAATACTTGAGACAAAGAAGACTTCCCTATAAATTTGTCTTCTCAAAATAACCCAGCTGAAAGCTTTCTCCATAGTGAATTCTTTCATACTGACAAAGCAACTTCATCATCCAGAAAAATATGTTATATTTCTTAACATACGCAGCCACCATATTTTCTCCAAATAACTATGAAAAACATATCCTGTAGAAGCTCTCACACACTCACTGCTGGCCATAAACTTATCAATGTATTTCAGCTCATCAACAGAACAATATGTGCAACCAGCCAACTTATTTCTAAAACCAACGTGATCTGCTCTATTTCGCTCAATTGATTAACACCAGCTACGTCCATTATATACCAAGATAAATATCCAACTTGTTTTTTCAACCCAATTACGCAGTCAACTGGTGTTTTCTATCTTTCCACACGTGACCCACACTTACTCAATAACAAATACTACAGATAGAATTTTAGGTTTTCTTTCAATCACATGTGTGTCTTAGACTCCTTTTTAAAATCAAATAAGTAGGCAATTGTTGTATAACATGAACTCAGCAGAAAGTGTCCATCATGTCCACGCAGACACAATATCCCATTAATTATTTAGACTTCTAATAAAACACAAACTCCACCTCTTATATGTCCAATTTAAAATGCCAAAACAAAATAAGATATATACAAAATATATCCTAACAATTTCAAATTTGGATGTCATTAACTTTACAAATTCATTAGCTATCTTTAGATGTGTAGCACCAAACATAATATCATCAACGTAGATCTGAGCCACCAAAAAATCATATTTAAACTTTTTAATATACAAAGTTTTGTCAACGCTACCTCGTTTGTGTCCTTGCTTGATAAGATACTGTATGAGCCTTTCGTACCAAGCCCTTGGTGCTTGTTTAAGGCCGTAAGGAGCTTCTTTTAGCTTATAGACATGATCTACATGGGTTGAGTTAATGAATCCTTTCGGCTACTCGACATACACCTTTTTTTGTATAAATCCATTCAAAAAGGCACTCTTTACATCCATCTAATATAACTTAAAGCCCTTCACACATGCTATACCCAACAATAGTCTGATAGATTCAAGTCGTGCCACCGGTGTAAAAGTTTCGTTGAAGTCAATTCCTTCCACCTGAGAGTATCCCTGAGCTGCTAGCCCTGCTTTATTTCTGGTGACATTACCTTGTTCATCTGTTTTATTTCGAAGCACCCATTTTGTTTCAATTACATTCGTATTTTGATGGTCTTGGCACTAATTCCTATACATCATTACGTGCAAATTGAATCAATTCATCTTGCATAGCTGATGTCCAAAACTCATCTTGTAGTGCTTCTTTAATGTTCTTTGGCTCAAATGAAGATGTGTAGCACAAGTAGCTTTCAAGTTCTCGATAATCAAACCTTTTTCTTTCTCTTGTTTTTCTTCTTTTGCTAACATCTCTCACGAAGTTTTCTACTGGATGATTTCTTCAGATTCGAGATAGAGAGTCTCGATTTAACTCAGCTACTCTCAAGTTTTGAGTGTTTAAAGAATACTTTCCGCTTCCATTGTTTTGGTTGAGTCATCATCTGAAGTATCTTAAGGTTATCCAGTTTGCGCAATTACTTCCTTAGCAGTAACTAACCGCAGATTTAG
Organism: Erythroxylum guanchezii; assembly: GCA_025629825.1. NCBI lineage: Eukaryota > Viridiplantae > Streptophyta > Magnoliopsida > Malpighiales > Erythroxylaceae > Erythroxylum > Erythroxylum guanchezii. The sequence continues at coordinate 882,832 of JAOTAX010000196.1, read as the reverse complement.
GCAATTCTTCAATCTTGTCTTGTTGCTTGTTTGAGATGGTTTGAATGATCGGTTATGATGTTTTTCTTCTGCCACTTGACCATTCAACAAAGATACATCATCTATCACAATATTTATGGACTCTAGCACTTTCTTGGTTCTTTGATTATACACTCGGTAAGCTTTACTGTGGATTGAGTAGACAATGAAAATTCCTTCATCATTTTTGCTCTCAAATTTTCTAAGTTGTTCCCGATCTCTAAGAATATAACACTTACTTCCGAAAATATGAAAGTAACCTACATCTGGTTTCTTTCCTTTCCAAAGTGTATAGGATGTCTTGTTCAAAAAGCTTTGAAGATACACTTTATTACACATGTAACATGCTGTGTTAATCACTTCAGCTCAAAATCGCATAGACAATTTACTTCCTTTCAACATAGATCTGGCCATTTCTTGAAGTGTTCTATTTTTTCTTTCGGCAACTCCATTTTGTTGTGGAGTTTTAAGTGCTGAAAATTCTTATATGATGCCATACTCACCACAAAAGTCATTAAAGCTTATATTCTCAAATTCTCTTCCGTAATCCGATCGAATTCTCAATATAATCAAAATTTTCAGATTCATGACCTACACACATAGACTTTTAAAAGCCTTGAAAGCATCTGATTTTTCTTTCAAAAATGATACCCAAGTATATCTCGAATAATCATCAACACAAGTTAGAAAATATCTTATTCCACCAATGCTATCATATTATGATGGACCAAGCAAATCCATATGAATTAATTTAAGTATGCGAGATGAGTTAACATGTTTAACATTTTTATGTGGCACTCTTAACTATTTTCCCATCTGATACGCATTGTCAATTGATTTTCTTTGTTCATTTTGGCTAACCCCTTCACAGCCTCCAATTTTGTCAATTTGCTGATGAGATCAAGATTTACATGCCCAAGCCTTTGGTGTCATAAATCAATATCATTATCGTGAGTAGCTGACTTACAAGTAGTCATGACCTGTAGCATGCAGCAATTGTCAGCTAATCGCTTACTACTCACAATACATTCTCTTTGTTCGGTTAGTACCCTGTATTCATCACTTGTAAATTTAAATAAAAAACTATCATCACAAAGTTGGCTTATACTTACCAAATTTGCTTTTAATCCATCATCATGGGGTACATTCTTGAGAGGAGGCAAACCATTCACGCATAATGTTCCTATAATGTTCCTCTACTGATCACCAAAGCTTTCTTTCCATCTCTGAAGGTCTCATGACCATCCATACAATTCTGATAATCAGTTAAGTAAGTCTTTTCCCCTATCATGTGGTGTGAGAATCCACTATCAAAGTAATAACCATGTTGTAAAGTTGCTTTCCTTGATGTAAGAACTATGAGAGCTTATAACTAACTTCTTTTTACCCAAGTAGATTTCAATATTTAAAGTTGATGTTGAAATTTTGTGAAGAATGTATACTTTTTTGGCTTTGTCTTCTTTGAAACAGCATCAGTAGTAACTGATAACATCTTGGCCTTATATATCCAATTACTCCACAAAATGACAAATGGGTATAAATCCTCGATTCTTTTTTTGATATTTCTACCTCTTGGACTAATCTGGACATATTAACTTTTTCTTCATTCACTTTCGAGCACACGTCTTTATAGCCTATGCCTTCAAAATTCCCTTTAACCTTACCAATTTCTATTAACTTATCTAGATTTTTTGTGCCACCATTCAACATTTTCAATCCCTTCTCAGTACTTATCAATTTTATTCTAACTTCACCAAGCTCATTTGACGTCAACATCAACATCTTTTCTAACTCTTGTATGGTGTTCTTTATGGAAAGATTCTCTTCCTTCAATCTTTCATTCTTTCTACACATTTTCACCCATTTTTCATACATAGCTTGGTAATCCTCATAAATATTCCCTTTTTATCATCTAGGCCACTTCTATTGCTGTCATAATCTGATATTGGATCTTGAGTTGGATTGTTTTCGAAATTTTCTGAAAACAATCTAGTAGTAACTAGACTTTTGTTGTAGAGGGCAACTAACGCATAACTAGTAGCGATTTTTCTTCGTTGCCATATTCACCATCGGAATCATTTTCATTATAGCTGCTCGTGAAGGATTTTCCTTTTCTCTTCTTCAAAGTATTAGTACATTCGGCTTGAATGTGTCCAAAACCTTGACATTCATGACATTGGTTTCTCCTTGCCTTTCGTTCACTCTTTTGTGTCTTGACTTGTTGTCTTAAATTATTACTCGATGAACTTCTGCCATATTGTCTAAAATCAGGTCTATCTTTCTTCATTCTTTTTAGCCATTTACCAAAATTTTGTGAGAGTAGTACCAAGTCTTCGGTTTCATCTCATTCTTCTTCCGCATCATTCACACTTTTTCTAATTTCCACCTATAGTGCCAATCCTTTGCTTCTTTCTTGCTTACCTCTTAAAAAATTCATTTCAAAGTTTGTAAGGATTCCAATAACTTTTTCCAATGACATATTATCAATGTCATGGGCCTCCTCTATTGTTGAAATTTTCGGAATAAATATTAGATGTAGTGATCTAAGCATTTTCTTGACTAATTTCACGTTGGAGTATTTCTTCCCTAGTTGATGTGCCTAATTCGCTATATCTCATCATTTTCGTGAAAGTCTCCAATAGTCTAATTCTCATCCATCTTCAGCTCTTCAAACCGCACAGCTAACATATGTAGTTTCGACGCTATCACAAATTTTGACCCTTCATGAATAGTCTGCAAAGCATCTCATGCTTCTTTAGCTGATTCACAGGCTGAAATCATTGAGTAATGTCCCTCATCAACAGGATTGACTATAGCATACATTGTTTGTGAATTTTCGAGTGCACTTTCTTTTTCGACTCTTGCCCATCTAGATGGATCTTTTTGAACTGCCTCTCCTTTATCATCAGTGATCATCGGATTCATCCAACTGTATACTACTGAATCCCAAGCTTTTGTACCCTAAGCTTGGATGAAGACTTTCATCTATGATTTCCATGCAGGATAGTTAGATCCATCCAATAGTGGTGGTCTAGTAATTGATGCACCCTTTCTTGTAGTCATCTTCTCGAAACTAAGATCTGCACCAACTTGTTACCAAGTTTTGAATTGAAAACCTTTCTCTGCTACTAAATGAAAAACCGAAGGTGTTAATTGTTTCGCAAACTTTCTGTAAACTTCTTTAGCACGGACAAAATAAAAGCAAGCAACACCAAAATAATAAAACACCAAAAATTTGGTAACACAGTTCGGCACACTCTGCCTATGTTTGTGGGGCCCTCACCAAGATTAATACTTTCAAGAAGGTGCAATAGAATTACACAAGGTCACACTAAAGCAACACCACTCAACCCTTATAACTATCTCTTAACCTCACTTTCCGCGAAAGATTTTCACACTCGAAAATTCGACGGACTTGTGTTAACCTCGTCAGAGGATTTTTCTAACTACTTTCACTCAAACAACAAGTAATAAAAAATAACTCAAGTATTTAATCAACTGAGAAATGAACGAAAATATACTTCAGATAAAAGAAAAACTTCCCTATGGTTTTATCTTCTCAAAATAATTTAGCTGAATCTCTTCGCCATATCTAACTCTTTCTTCACAACAACATGTCGTAGTGTTTCTTCAGTTAATAACTAGTGCCCACTTCACCATAGATGACATTCACTGCTTCATAAACTCACATCCACAACCACGGTATATCAACACTAGAGATTCACTTCAATTTACTCAATAAGAAAAATGTGTGCAATACCAACCCATGCTTACAAACTCACTACACTGTAGCTCTCTACACCCATCACATGTTGTTCAGCAATCTTCATCGACACAAGCCCAACGTAATCATAGTTTCATGGAACAACTAACTCATATCTAGTCTATCTCACACGCACGCATCCACCTGATTGCCGCACACATATCCCACTTCGATTCTACCACTCACGTGTTTGATAGACTTCTACATTGATTAGGAGATGTGCAAAATCCCACAAGCAATTAGAGTCCTTATTCAACCATGCAACCAACACACTGACTACAATCACACAACAACCTCATCCCTTGATTTTCTTCAATCCACATAGTCCATAAAATCTGGCAGTAATGATTCCAATTTACCAACATATCTAGCAGTAGAAACAAAATTCAGCAGTAATATTAATTTCAATGTCACCATGATGATAGGCTCCAATGTAGTGTAGAATTCCTACAAGTTATATCTTATATGTCCAATTTAAAACGCTAAAATTAAATAAAAGATATATAAAATATATCCTGACAATACAAACATGATAAAGTCATCTTAATCCAATCTTCAGATATTTAGGGAGTTTTCAACACTCCTCCTTGCCTTAATAGTTGTAGACTCCTAGTTTGCTTCTCAAGTCTTCAAATATGGTTTTTGAAAGTGCCTTTTTAAGGAAATCTACACTTTGATCATCGATCCTGTGGTAAAGTATACATATTTCACCTTCCCTCCGCACTTCCCTTAAGAAAAAAAAACTTAATATTATAATGCTTAGTCTTGCCATGAAAAACAGGATTAGCTTAATTATCAATAAAAATCTGAGTTGGCTCATTTAATTCTATAGGCAAATCTGCAAAGATATTTTTAAGCCAGATTACTTGATTTAAAGCAACAATGGCTGCCAAATATTCTGCCTCAGCTGTGCTTTGAGTAATAACATCTTGTTTCTTTAAACATTATGAAAACACCCCTGAGCCAAAACTAAAATAGTGACCTGTTGTACTCCTTATATCATCAATCGTACCTCCCTAATCACTATCAGAATATCCATGAAGTTTGAAATTTTGACATTCAGCATACTTAATTTCATAATCTACAATAACTTTGCCATATCTCATTATTCTTTTGGCAGCTTAAAATTCTTTTGGTACCTTAAAGATGCATTTCACTGGCATAATGCATAAATCTTGAAAGCATACTTACTGCGAACATAATATCTGGTCTAGTTGTAGTTAAGCTTCTATAATGATGTTCATCCACCTTATCAGTTCCTTCATTTTTGTTGAATTTTTCCTTCTGGTTCATTAGAGTAGTAATGCTTTTACTTCCAAATGAAAATGTTTAGGTATTTCCCTTGCTTACTTCCTTTAGAATATGAAGACTCCATGTTTATCTTGCTTCACCTCCATTCCCAGAAAAATGTTATTAAGCCAAGGTCAGTCGTCTCAAATACTTAGAGCATTTCAGCTTTAAACTTGTTTATTAGCATCTCACCATTTCCTGTTATAAGCAAATCATCGACATAAATAGAAACTATGATTAATTTAGCTTTTGTTTTCCTTACATATAATGTAGCTTTACTTAGACTTTTAATGAATCCAATGTTTTGAAGATGAGTGTCAGTTCTACTGTACCAGGCTCGAAGGGCTTATTTAAGAACATATAAGGCCTTTATTAACTTATAAACCTTCTCCTGCTGTCCATTAACTTGTAATCCTTCTGGCTGCTCCATAAATATCTTCTTTTACAAATAATCATTTAAAAATCAGATTTTACATCTAAATGTTAAACTTTCCATTCGTTATGTGCAATTAAGGCTAGCAACATTCTAATTGTATCAAGGTGAGCAACTAGAGCAAATGTTGCTAAAAAATCTTCTCCAAATACTTGAGCACATCCCTTGATCACTAATCTAGACTTATATTTATTTATAGAACCATCTGCATTAATTTTGGTTCTATAGACCCATTTAACTCCTATGGGTTGTTATGTTGTGGCCTGTCAACCAACTCTTATTTGTCATTTTTTTCAATCTTCATAAGCTCTTCTTTCATAACTTCTATACACTTGTCATCCTTCTCAACTTCTTCAAAATTTGCAATACTAAAACAACAATATTGCTTCTTTCAAATAAGGGCCTTGTAATTCTGATTGGTATGCCATCTATAACATCATTAAATTAATGTTCTAAAACTTCTAGAAATTGGTTTTGCATTGGCTTCTTCCAACTCTAATGTTTGTCCTCCATAAATTTGACATCTTTTCTTACAAATTTTTTTCCATTTTGTGGTTGAATGATTCTATAAGCTTAGAAGTGTTGCTTTACCCAATGAAAACACCTAGTTCATCCCTTATCAAGTTTTTTCTCTCTTAACCTGTGGCATATAAGAAAAACAAACACAACCAAAAGTTTTGAGGTTTTGTGAATCTAGTTTTTAACCAAATCAAGCGTCAAATGGATTTTTTTCAGGTAAAACTCTAGTTGGTAGCCTATTCAGCAAAAAAATAGTAGCATTTGTTGTCTCTACCTATAGTTTCTTTGACAGATCCTTTTCATGCAACATACACCTTCTCATTTCCAAAACACCTCAATTTTTTCTCTCACTTACACCATTCTATTGTGGGGTGTAAGGTACAATAAGTTGGTGTTCAATACTAGCTTCTTCACAAAATTTGTCAAAGACTATTTGTGTATTCTTTCCCATTATCTGATCTTATTGTATTCAATCTGCAACCACTTTGATTTTCCACAAAGGCTTTATATTTATAAAATATACTAGCAACCTTATATTTGGATTTAAAGAAATAAATCTAGAAAAATATGGTGAAATCATTAATAATGTAATATAGTATTTATTATCATTTAAAGATGATGTTTTCTAAGGTTCTCTAACATCTGTGTGCACCAGCTGTAGCATATGTGTTGTGCTCCATATTATTTGAGATAATAGTTTTCTAACTTGCTTTCTATATTGACAAGCCACATAATCAACTAACTTGTCTTCGAGTAATGAGATACCTCTCAATAAGGCATGATTCTACACGTAAAGAATACAGCATGATGAAAATTTCCAAGCCTCTTGTGCCATAATTCAGCATTGCTAACAGTATTTAAAAAGTCTATTTGCTCCTCTTCCATTAGATTTAGAGCATAACTTTTAGCTCTCATTTTCACCTTAAATACATCTTTGTCGTTTACATCTTTGATCAAGCATCATTTTTATTCAAATATGACTTTGAAGCCTTTTTCAACTAGTTGTGCAATACTAAGTAGATTTTGGTCAATGTGAGGCGTATATAAAACATCTGTGATATGCTTCAAACCTATAATACTCACAATAGCTACAGTTCCTTTTCCTTTGACTGAGATAAAATCACCATCTCCAATTTTCACCTTAGAAACAATGGTTTTATCAAGCTCTTTAAAGAGGTTAGGATCATTGGTCATATGGTTTATGCAGTCGTTGTCTATTACCCAAGAATCACTGGAACTATTGCTTGTAGCAAAGCATGTTCCAACAAAGATTCGCTCCTCTTGGTTTTTCTTTATTCACACCTTTGCCTCATCTGGTTGAGACTTGTAGATCCATTCCATATGCCACATATTACTACACTTTCTGCACTTGACATCAAGTCTCTACCAACATTTTCTTTGAGGTTGAGTTGACTTTTTGCAGTATGGACAAGGTGGAAAAGCCTCATCCTTCTATTTGTTGGAGCCTTTAAGTTTTTTGTTGTCTTTCCTTTTGTTATTCTTGTTGTCTTTGCTTCCTAGCATTTATACTTTTATGTGAAAAGCACCTTGTACTGCCTCCTCTTATCTCATCATTCTTCTCTACTCTAGTACCTGCAAAGTATTTACTATTTCTCCTGGAGAGATGTTTGACCAATCTTTAGATTCTTATAATGAAGATATTTTGGATTCATATTTTTAGGTACAATAACAAGAATTTTCTTCATAATTCTTTCATCAGGAAAATCCTTGCTAAGTAGTCTTACCTTATTAACAATACTTAGCAACATATCAACGTAGCCTTTAATATTTTCTGTCTTCTCTGCATCTCAAATTCTCTGATCAAGTTGAGCACTTGCATACCTTTGGTTCTTTTGCTACCTTGATATTTAGATTTAAGATAATCCTAAATATCTTTAGCAGATTGTAGATTCATAATTCTTGTAAAAATCACATTTGACACAGCTAAAAAAAGACAAGCTTTTGCTTTGGAGATCTTTGTCTTCCTTTTTTTGTGATTCTTTAGCTGCGCTATTGTAGGATTTTTGGATAATTGAAAGACTTCATAGTCCTCTTCTATAGCCTCCCAAAGATCCAAAGCTTCATATGAACAATCATCTTGATATCCCACACTTCATAGTTATCACCATCAAAAATTGGTGGTGCAACAGATGTGGATATTGTGTTAGCCTCCATTATGATTTACCCAACTCACAGATCCTACAACATGATTGTTTTGATATGACTTGATGATAAATTGCCGAATAGATCAGTTAATCCGTGATTGCTGTCTATCAAAGTGGCGAATTAATTTCAATTAAGAAATTAATGAGATTAAATAATTTAGTCTAAATAGATTGTGGCTTTTCCGATTCCATTGGCTAAGACGAGGGTCCATTAGAGCCTATTGCTGCCTTAGATTATATTCTGCGGAGCTTTACTCGGGAATAGTCTAGTTGGTTAGGGCAATAATCTGCGGAGCTTTACTCGGGGTTATCAAATAATTACGAATAGATTGGTAGATTGGTGCTGTTCACTGTCTGCTATAACTTTATCCATAGGAACGAACGAAATTTATATTTTTGAGTCTATGATCGAATTACAGTATCAAACGGGAGAGTACCTTGGCTCTCTATATTATTTTCAATCTTTATTTTTAATTTCTTCTTGCGTGATTTCGTGTTTTAAAATTAATCATCCCCAAATCGATTCTTTTTTATATTTTTATATTTTTATTTCCTTAAATAATTACTACATTGGTCTCTGTGGTTCGACTCTATTCACCACTTTACTCGCTGTTCTAGAGTAGGAATTTATTTTTGCTGGTTTGACACGCCATCAAATTTTGGCGCCATTGCCGGGGACCAGTGTTTAAGTTTTTGTTTGTTTGTGTTGCTAATCAATTTCTTTCTAGTTGTTTGCATGCGGCATTGTGTTTCTGCAGGTGATTTATTGTTTGATCCGGAGATAGAGAAGACCGCAAAATAACTCAGGAAAGCTACTAAATTGCGTAAGAGCCAAGCTTCTACTTCTGCACAAGTCTTGCCTAACCAAACTGAGAATTTGCCTGCCTTTGAGACCAATTTATTGGAAGATTTTGAAGAAGCAGAGATGGCAGATCAGCAACCTATTCTACCTGCACAACCAGCCAGAAATCGAGTTCCTGCAACTCTGAGGGATATGCTTGCACCACCAGTGGAGGATCAACCTCTATGTATACAGTATCAAGCTGTAAATGATGGGTTTGAGTTAAAGGTTGGGTTAATTCAAGCATTGTCGAAATTTCATGGGTTACCTTCTGACGACCTGAATAGGCATCTTAAGGATTTTCATGTGGTATGTTCTGGATTCAAACCGAGAGGCATAACTGAGGATCAGTTGAAATTGCGTGCTTTCCCTTTTTCTTTAGAGGGCGCAGCTAGAGATTGGTTATACTATCTTCCGCCTGGGACGGTGGATACATGGCCTGATATGGCGAGATTATTTTTAGAAAAATCCTTCCCAGCATTCAGAGCCGCTAGTTTGCGTAGAGAGATTTGTGGCATCAGACAAAGAGATACAGAAAACATGTATGAATATTATGAGAGATTCA
>JAOTAX010000196.1:846331-863185 GCA_025629825.1 Erythroxylum guanchezii | reverse complement strand
GAAGACCAGTTGATGAAATGTTTAAAGACGGATTGAATCTTAGAGACTTTATTCGCATGGCCATGCCACAAAGACTAAAGCATATAATAGACCCAGTTCTTCTTGAAATAGAAGCTACAGGAGAAGTAGCCTCCAAAAAAAATGATAACAATGCAGTTGAGATCAATATGACCTTGAGCTCCATGAAACCAAAGGTGCAAAATTGCTTATTGGCAGTATTTGAAGTTGGAGTTACATGTTCATCCGAATCACCCAATGATCGAATGAAAGCAGGGGATGTCAATAGGAAACTACATTTGATCAGAAATGCTTTTATGGGCAATTAGGTCTCTAGTTGTTGACTTATTACTAAATATCATGTCATTACTTTTTTCTTCAACTACGTAAAAATAAAACTTATTAGCAGTTAAGTCTTATTATTTTTAAATTTCTACCAAAGTATGATCTTATACATGTTAAATTCTTAATATGTATGTGACATTTCCGAAAACTGTTATAATAAAATCAAGTTTGTACCAATAGTTTTCCAATTGCCAACGACTTTGATAGAAGTATTACTTTTTATAGTATCTTTAAAGTATCAAAACTTGCAAAAGTACAACCTACAGGAACTTCTGAAATGTTTGTAACACTATTCAAAAGGACTCGTGTTATAGATGAAATCATTTAACTGCTGCAAGAATTTGCTTCAAACATTCTCCTGTTAGTGCTTGTTCCTTCAAAGTCAGTAGAACTTTCACAGCTCCTGTTAATACTCTTTTCTCAGTCCAATGAGAAGAAGTTTACAGGTTGGAAAAGTATTATCTACTTTTTCCAAATGATCCGTGGAATCACCTAGAGACAGAATGATTATCTACTTTTTCCAAATGATAACAGCGATGAAATTTGTCAGCTATGCTTGTATTTACCTAATGATACTAAGAAAACTTTTGAAACCACCATAAAGAAGAGGAAAGCAAAAATAAGATGAACAAATTATTCACTGTATTTTGTGGTGATGGAAATTCACTTTGAAAATTGATCAAGTTTCTTGAAAACTAAAAGCGGGATTATAGTCCTGCAATAGTAGTAAGTTAGAAGCATTGGTGGATATCAAACGAGGAGTTACATCATATTTCAGCTTCTTAGTCTACATGAATGAACTCATAGTTTTGATTATCAGTAAGGATTTGCAATCGTTCGATGCTCTTAAGAAATTTTCTTTCATTCATATATCATTTCAATTCAGGATCATGAACGACCTTTAAAAACTATTAGCATAGAAAGGGTTTGTTAGCCATTAAATTGCATGTTTTCTTGTATGAATTTTTTAGCACCGAATGGAGGAGAATCAAAACATAGCAATGTGCACAGCTATGGCATCTTATCATTAGAAATATTCTCAAAATGCACCAACGCTTCACAATTTGGTGAAGCTGGCATTACCAGGTGGTCTTAACCAAGTTTTGGACAAAGTCTTGTCCACACAATTTCAGAAGATATAGGCACTATTGCAATGGAAGCTGAAGATTGTAATGACCAAGAAATAGAAGAAATTAAAGAATTGTCTACTAACACTAAGCGCTAAAAGAGATCTCCCAATCTATACTTGATAAGGCTGTACGTAATCTTCTGACCATCCATGCCAGCTGCTTTCTCAATAGCTTGCATATTAATTGCAAACTTGTCAATCAAGGATCGATAATGATTCTATCAAGCATTGAATAGATCAATACGCATAAACTCCATGGTTAACCAACTAAATCTGTGAACAGATTGAAAGATAAAGAGGAAAAGAAAATGATTAATCCGATGGCTTATTATTAAAGCAATTTCATTAGACAGTAAACCAGAACAAATACCAAATGGAGGCAACAAAATTGAAGCTATAAGATATGATTTTAAGAGCAAGGTGAAGCTCTATACCTGATTAGCCAAATTGTAGAAATGGATAATGTTGCCCATCATCCACACAGATTTGTAGAATGGGCAGAACTTGTCATATCTATTACATGTACACAAACACGAATGTCCAAAGATATGGATAGATGAACTATGAATTCAATAATTAAAACAACAAAAATCAGAACGAACCAGTTAATCATAGCTTACGGAGTAAATGCATTCTGAGCAAGATAGTCCTCCCTCAAAAGCTTTGCATTTTCCAGGGTAATCTTATCTTGTTCAGCTAAAGCATCCTTTCCTACAAGCTGCAAGAATTAAAATAGGATGTTACGTTAACGAAAGCTGATCTAATAGATGACATATTACACTTAGTTTCATCAAATATGAAGTAGCAAAGAGGGATTGGCTCCCATTTGCTTAGAGAAAGCCCTTAATTCCTACACCTACCTGGACAAGTTCATTTAGATCATCTTCTCTATGTAGCACTTCACGAGCCTTTATCCTGATGCTGATAAAGTCCTGATCAAATTGCTCATAAAAGGCTTCCAAAGCCTGGCAACAACAGTAACAATTCGATAAATGCCAGGAGCATTGAGTGCAGCAGGTGGAAGGGGCACATATAATGAATATTTGGAAACCAGAAACAGAAATAAGACAAATACGCATTATGAGAGATTAAAACAAGACGTACAGAAGTATACTTCGAATATGAAATGAGCCCGTTTACAGAAGGAAAGTGTTTCCTCTGGGCAGGTTTCTTGTCCATCCCCCAGAAGACCTTCAAAATCAAAACATGTTATCATCATATATTAACTTGCCCAATAAAATGGACCACTGTCTGTCATGGTTAAATTACAATTGCACCTGATTATCATGTTTTCCGTTCATAACATCCTAAAAAATGTTCTATGTTACCTGGTCAATGCTAAGGGTAGCAGATGTGACGGGATCTGAGAAATGTATTGGCAGTGTTACCATTGTTGGTGCTGGTTCTCCTCCAGAGGAGAAACAGCACCAACAATGGTAACACTGCCAATACACTCTGGCCCACCAAGACATTTGACCTTCCCAACTCGTTCATAAAATGAGGCTAAACGTGCCGCCAAATAAGCAGGGTAACCACTATCTACAGGCATTTCAGCCTGTAATAGAAATTAAGATAGAGAGTCAACAGTTAGCATAATTTAATTTAAATGTGCAACAAAAATAGAAAACTTTTTACACCCGATTCAATAATTGTTCATTCACTTGAGGTAAGAAACTTAATGAAATATAACAATAGTGTAACATTATATAACATTACTTAGACAGTAGCATAACATACAGCGACAAAACCATTGGAACACTTGCACAAAACTAACAGATATAGCAATCTTCTAAAGATGTTTTTCTTATTGCCTATTTCATTAATCAAGTCAATGTTAAATGATCAAAACGGAATTGTCTATTAAAAGTGCAGATAATAGGATAAATTGTAAATAAACTACATAAGAAAGGAACAAACCAGTCGTCCGGAAATTTCATGAAGAGCTTCAGCCCAACGAGAAGTTAAATCTGCCATCATACTAACATTGTATCCCATATCTCGGAAATATTCAGCTATGGTGATTCCTGCAAATCGCACATCCACACATCAAATTAAGAAACATCAACTTGCAATGTCTAAGAATTGACATCACAGGAAAATAATTTCAAGCTACTTTCCTGAGTAGTAAATTAGCAGAAATTCATTCATGCATGCATAATACATCATGTTAATACATGCCACTAGAGAATACTACTATTCAAGCCTTTTCTCAGTCCTAGGTTATATCAACAACCACCATGAACCCACCCACCTATCAGTAAATAAGTTGCAGGGTACTTGTATCACTCAAAAGTAAAGTCCTATTTGTCATATATTATCTGTTAGCTAACAAAACCTTTCCATAAAAAGGGTACTTGTATAAATTGAAGCCTCATGAGCAGCCACAGGCATGCTAGAAGTGTTAGCCACAAGTGTTGTGTGCTTCATCACAGATTCTTCACGGCCATCGAACAACATCTTTGTCAATTGTGGAAAATCCATGAGCACCTAGAAAACAGATAGGTGAGGATAAGTATCAGGAGTGCTGACAAATAATAACAAACATGAGAGAAGCACAAACCTCAGCCATTTCATTTCCTCGCTCACCACAGCCAACATAAACAACTGTATCAGAATTGGAATGCTGCAAAAGAAAAAGCATAATCCCTTATCAACAAGTCCCAATCATAATGATTCTCCTAAACTGATACAAGGAATGACAAGTGTTACCTTTGAAAGAGCTTGACTAATGACTGTTTTGCCACATCCAAATGCCCCAAGAATGGCACAAGTTCCACCAAGAACAGAGGGGAAAAGAGCATCAAGAACACGTTGGAACAAATAAAACCACCAGAAATGTCATTTTCTTAGAACAGTGGTCACTGAAGAGCAAGCCAACACAAATATAAGCTAATGTAAAGTACCTGTCCTGTAAGTATTAGGGTATCAGCAGCAAGTTTTGAAGCAACAGGTCTTGGTGTTCTCACTGGCCACGTCTGCACACAACAAATTTGATATATTGAGGTCCAAAAAACAACTGTAATGCTCCACAAAAACTTATAGCAACACAATTTTGCCCACACCTGAAGCATGGTGAACTTCTTTTTGACACCCTGAAAGTCAAGCTCCAACACAGTATTCTAAAAGTATATAAAAATTCAGCCAGTGATTCATTTGAGTAGAAAGAAGAAAGATAGCTCAAACTTCATAATAGAGACGGAGACATCATTATTCATCAAACAAAGATTAACAGGAATGTGAACTACTGAAAAATTCGATCAAAATGATCTCTCCAAGAATTCAAACCTTTAATGAATATTCGCCTGGGGGTGCAATATAAGTGATCTTCCCCATGGCATCAGGTGAAATGCGACATGGTGCTGCATTAAACTGTTGTCAAAGACGGTCTGGAATGGTACAAAAGAAATGCAAAAAGTTAGATAACACAAGCTACAAACTCATCTCAACACATAAAGATGATACTTCTTCACAAAGCTTAGCATTGATAAACTTACCGTATACAAGTCTCCACCAGTCAGAAGATCCCCCTCACCTGTCCCAATCAAATAAATTAGAATTAATTCACAACAAAAAGACAAAGGAAAAGTAAAAACAAAAGTACCTATTTTTTTGGCTGAAATTCCCAGAGTGTATCTTTGTCAAGAGCAGGAACAGAGACACCACGAGGAATATAGACATCACCAGATCTTTTTGCAATGGTTTTCAGAGGTCTCTATTTTGATAAAACAGAAAGATAAAACAAGCAAATGATTAAATAATGAAGTGTTAGGGGAGAATTACATATGACCTCAAAAGTAGTTTCAACTTAACAATCTAAAAAAAAGGAAGAGAAAGTAGTTGAGAAAGATTGATAATTGGAAATATCAAAAAGTATTTCCCACCTGAATACCATCAAAGATATTCCCCAATATTCCTGGTCCCAACTCCACGGACAAAGGCTGCAAAAGGTACAAAGTTTATAAGCAAGAACAGTCGAAGCAGCATCGAGAAAGCAGGACAAGGTAGTACAATTATCCTATGCATCCGAAGAACACGGTCATTCACCATTAAACCCGCTGCCTCCTCCTACACTGATATCAGAAAGATCACAATGATTCTTTGCACTTCAGAAACTTAAGAATTTCAGTCATTTAAAAAGGAATAAATAAATAAATGTATAATTTTCCTGTTCCACAAACTTCTTTATTCTTCGTGTTCTAATTGTATAAAATGGGCTTAACAATTCATAAACAAGGAACTTCTTATGACAAGATAAAGAAATAAAAAGCAATTAGCAAAACCTTTAAATGAGATGGGAAGGGCAGAGGAGAAAAGGCCTGAAAGTAATTATAGGCACAAGAAACCTTGAATTGTAGTAGAATTGCCTTTCAATTGAATGATTTCACCAATGAGATTGTTATGGCGAACACGGACAAGCTCATACATAGCAGCACCAGCCATGCCATCTGCAACACGACTCGTCCTGATACCTGCCCAAACCCATAAGATCACGACAAATGCGTCAATAAATGTGCAATAGTCCTTAAGTTCTTCTTGGGATAAATCAACTGTCATGCGCTGAACTTCCAATTACCAGAAATCAGCAGTAAAGAACCAATCATTTACGTTATAATTAAGCCCAAAACCTAACAAGTCATATCATTTCAGCACACTCTGACGACCACTAACCAAAAACTTGATCAACCAACAACTTCACCGCTACCATAGTAGGAGATCCCCCTGGGAACCATTTTACTAATCAAATAATCACTCGTAAAGTCTTCACTGATCACATGTATAAAGAAAATAAACAGAAACGGAAACCGTCAACGCCAACCCATAGCAAATAAGATCAAACATAGCTTACGAATCCACTCCAACAGATCCACAATCAAAAGATCTGACATTTAAACAATTCACCCCACATAAAACCAAAATTACTCAATATAGAAAAACAAAACCGATCAAATGACAAGAATTTCAACATCTCCAGCCAAGAAAACCAAATATTTCAAAATTTCGAAAGAAAAAAGGAAAAAGAGAAACGACCTTTCGGACATAACCGTACTCGCTTTCTTTCTCCGAATCTTCGAAGGTGGTGAGTCTAGCCCCGTACACTGACAGCATTTTGAGATACCACAAGAAATCGAGAACTGAGAATGAGATCCAATGTGATGAAATTCGATGTAAACCCTAGAGACAGAAAACCAAATTCACAGACCCAAACACACCACAGAGAAGAACAGGAAGAAGAAGAAGAACTGATATAAAAAGCCGATGATCCAATATTTAGAAAATAGTTTTTTATTAAAATTAATCTTAATTTTACTATAAATTTTCAATTTTTAAAAATAAGTTTTTAAGAATTATATATTTAATTGATTTATACTTTGTGAAATTTGTCATTTAGTGTAATTACCACTTAATGTATACTTTTTTACGGGATGCCTTCTAAATGGATCATATCTCTTATTCCGGTTATATATAGTGCTTCTATCATATTCCATTAAATCTTATCCACATATTTATATAGACTTTAAATAAATATATATATGAGATTTAATAGAGTAGGGTTGGAATAGAGTAACTGAAACAAAAAATTTAATGTATTTCAAAATACTATGATTGGTAATATGGGTAATGGTTCTCATAAATTTTATAATCGGGCTCTAGCCGATTTGAAGTCTAATCAAACTCGAGATTCTATGCCTAAGGTTAAGTTTAATCAAGTTTAGATGATCTGAAACTCAATTAAACTTAAAATAAGCTCAATTCAATAGTTTTTTAATTTAAAAATTAAAAATAACGTTGTTTTACTTTTAAAATTTTAAGTTTTAGGTAGGATCGAGTCGGACAATCTAAGTCTAAGTTCAGTATAAAATCTAAATTTTAAAAAAAGTTTGAGCTCAATACGAAAATCAAACAACTTCAACTAAATTACAAATCTAATTAAAGTTGGTTGAATTTGACTATTTATGAACAAATTAATTTGAATAAAATTAATTTAATTAATATATATATTTATGTATATATATGTATTAACGAACCTAAAGTGTAGCACCTCACTCTCGTAGGACCCATATCCTACATCCTGAGCGATATCCGAATATGAATCCCACAAGACTGGCATGCTCGAACAGTCATTCAATCAAATATCAATACAATTGCTTAAAACAATGTACTTGTAAGCGGAAATCATTAGTCAAATCGGGCCCATTTTTTCTTTTTTAAACATTATCCATTCACAAATACAATTATTACAAACATTAGTATTCAACAGTCATTTGGGCCTATTTCAGATATAGAACAAATAACTTGTATTCATAATGTCTTAACATTTCAAAAACCATTTCCATATACATAGGACAACACGTAAGACTACACTTTCAATACAACATAAAGAAATACATATGTAGGCGCATACTGATCCCAACCTGAAACTCTTACTCGAAGCCTTTCTAGAGACCTTTATAAAACCTAAAAAGTCACGTTGCAATTTTGATGAGTTTTGCGAACTCAGTTGAGTGAACCATCATTGATGATTTCACCGGATCACATACACATATCACATATTTCACATATATTCATTCAGATCATATTTATATTCCAGATATTCACATAACATGATATCTCATATGATCACACAGTTCACGTAGCCAAGTATAGCAAATAATTCATATCAATTTATCACTCATTTCAGCTTTGTAAATCATTCAAAGAATTTCAGCCTTATAATGTTATATGCATGAGACTCATATTCGTTCTTATTGTTGTGACCGAGTGCCTATCACATACTTATACAAATACTGGCCCATAAGGCTCAGTCAAAATAGAATCACGGAGCATAGCTCTATGTGCAGAATATTTATCACGGAGCAAAGCTCAACGTGGAAGCGCTTCAAACTGGCTACTCAAGTCACATTTCCTTTATCTGAGCATGCATTTTATGAAATGCATCAAATATTGATTATGCCATATCAGACAATCACATATGATGTTCAATCAGAAACGCATAATCATCGGACCTAAATCCGGCATTCAACTTATATCGAGAATTCACATATCATACAGGATTTCACATCAAATCAGAAAACTTCCAATATATGCCCAACTATTAAACTCCTCAGACTTCAAGTCTAGAATTCAGAAATAGATCACAAATAGTTCAATAATATTAGAAGTTTAAACAAATCAAATCATATCAATCCTAGGAAATCATCTAGGTTGACTCACAATATGCTCCATTATGCTATTGCCTAGATGGTCCGGCAATATCTGACTAGCGTCCAGTGAGCTCCTCTATATCATACAAAACACACTTATAAATATCACGCATTTGCACAAATGTATAAGTATTCCTTAATGCACATCTACTTATATGAATTATGCATAATGCATGTTCAATGACAATTCCGGGGTATCTTATTGTGATCCTTATCAACAAATCATTCAGATATCAAATTCCTCATTAATACCATGTTTACTTATAATTTGGACCATAAGTAATCAATGTGAAACCAATTACATAACTTTATTGACCACTTCAGATTTGTCTAACAACATACTTATGGGTCAACTTTGCATAATTAATCTAATAAGGTAAATGACAAAATTAAGCAAAACTTCCTTCTAGAAAGTTATTCTCCAATGTCTTAAAGTTCTATTGATACGAAAATTAATCAATTTGGTTCAGTATAACAAAAGTTATACTCAATTTACTCTGTACTATTTTTTGGACTATAACTATGCTCTGGATTGAACTTCAAGTCAGATTCTATAATCCTTAGAGACAGAATTAACATTTAATCTCTTAAGAAAATTTATAGCCTTATGTCTCTAGTTTAATCATAATTAACAATCATCTCGTTCTGAGTTCCACAGTTCAAGATATAATCCAATTATCGAAGTATGTTCAGTAAACATCATCCTAGTAATCATACTTCAGCACAGTCACATTTCCATCTTAAATTCACCAATCAATCCAGTTCAAAAATTTATGATTTTGGTGGAGATGTAGATAAATGTCTTATGAATCTATTGGTCCAAGAGACAAGTCATTTGGACATCGGGTGAAGAAGTTATAGCAAAAAGAATGACAAATGTTTGGCAAAATTGTTAAGTTATCAATTTGCGCTTATTTTGTACTTAATTCTCTTTAATGTGTTGAAATTATTATTTAAAATTAATGGAATTGTCTTATAATTATTTGCAGATGATTTGAAACACCTTAGAGATGGAATTGAATCAAAAAGAAGAAAAAGAAAAGAAGAAAATCCGAAATTCCAAGTCCGGCAGTAATTCAGTCACTAAGCGTGGGCACATGCAAGGATGAAATTAATTTCCAGATCTGCTTTCAAAATCTGAATCTGATTCTTTTAAGATTCTGATAATCTTTTAAGATCAGATTGATGGAGATTCAAAATCTGAACATGTGGGAAATGTGATCTACAAGATAGGATGAAAAAGGAAGGGATCGAGAGGCATTAAAAGGGGAAAAACGTGACTGTTCACGTTAGCCTTGGTTTAGAATATAATTTCAATTTATGCAGTTTGTCTCTTTGTTTGTTCTTGCATTTCTGCACTTTTCCTTCTATAGTTTCGTATTCTTCAATAAAAACCAGGGATGGAGACTCGTTATGTTATTATTTCTTTGATTTCTACTTTCGTTATGAATAGCTAAACTTCTTTTCGTAGCTGAGGGAAGTCATGTTATCCGCTATTATGTATGAGATGTTTCAATGAAGTTTATGTTGTTGATGAATATTAAATATCTTCTGCGCTACTTTTTCTAATTGAATTGGTTGATTTTTAGGTGTGCAACTAGGGATTAATTCGGTCAATAGCTAGATTAATGAAATATGACGTTCAGTTTCGTTAATCACAAGTAGCAATTAGGATTCCCTTCTTTACGTTAGAGTCGGAAATTTTAAAAAGATATTCACTTAATTAATTGCATGTCGTACATGTATTATCTTGCTCATTGCTTTCTTGATTCTTAAAGCTATTATTCAATCGAACCTATGATCGTATCTAGGCTATTGTTTAATAAAAATGTCAGGATACATGTTCCTAGTCATTACACTTAAGAGAAAACATCCCCCAATGAATGTTTATTAATGATTGAAATTTTATAACGAGGATCCATTTTAGTGTGATAATATCGGTGACTCGAAAACCAAGGTTTTCCCATTAAATTTTCAGATTCAATTATTTCTTTTAATTTGCGATTTTTCTTATATTTTTCCTTACTTTGCCGTGAATTGAAACCCCCCCCCCCCCATTTCGTTACTTTATTTTTGTTTTGAATTCGTAATTTCTTTTAGAATTTGGTTGCAGGTGACAACAATACCAAAAATCCCTTCAAACAAAACAATTGAAAGTCGCAATCGTGCATATTCACCTGATTTCGGTAGCACAACCGCGACTTTTCCAAAAGCCCCGAAGACTTTTGACATTTTTTTTAAATGCACGATGGTGCTTTTCCCTTCTCCTTCTTCACCGATCCTTTTCTTCATTTCTTCTCTTCTTCTTTTTTTCCAACTTAATCACTTCTAACATATTCATAAAGCATTGCTACACTCATTATAACTTCAAGACAATGCAAAAACAATTCTAGACATCAAACATCCAAAAATCCAAACTCCAAAAATTCTACTTCTCACTATTGTAAATTTTCAAATTCTTAGATTTTCATCTAATGCATATTCTTTCATTCATCATAAATTTATCATTTAATCGTCTCCATATCACGACCTCAAGTACATCTTCATTCCTTATTATCAAACTCGTCAAAACTCAACCTCTTCTAAAACACGTAAAACATATTTCTTCATTCATCTATAGTGATGTCGCGGGTGTGAGCTAACTTATCATGCCCGTGCAGCCTGTATATCCAAAATTCATTTGTTTCATTTTTTCCAATCTTCTCATTCCTATATTATTCAGCTCATGCGTAAATCACTTATACCACTTTCATCTCAGTTCCACTCAACAAAAGCAAGTCAAAAATCCAAGCTTCACGTATGTACGGTACACAGTAAAACTTCTGCATATTCTATCAGTACAAAACAGAGCATATGTTTTTATCCATCAACTATCATAACTCTCTGCATCATTTTCATACTCAAAGACCATTTTAGTTCATTTACATAAGCATTCCACAGACTCATGCATGTCAACAGTGAAAACAACCCATGTACGTAATTCACTAAACCAAAACAGAATATGAATATTCCTACATCAATCTTACGTGAATTTTTGCATATCCAAACCAGAATCTATTTCATTCAGTTTTTGAACAATTCCTATTTCAAATCCATCATCAAGTTTAATCATCACCGAAACTGCACTTCTCAAATCCATGCATACATGTATATATAGTCATCGTTTTTCATAAACCTCTGTATCATTTTTACTTTACTTTAATTCTGCACTTATTCATTTTTACTCTAACAACACCATTTCAGTCCAACTCATGCTTTATCAAAATACCATTTACAAAATCACAAAGCTTGAAACTCAACTTAGTTGAGTTAGCCAAATTCCCAGCAAATTCAGTTTCGGTGAATGGATGTATACTGGGATCTCTCTATGAACTGAAATTCTTACTTGATGTAAGATTCAAATGCTAATTTCACAACAGAAACAACTTGGTGTTTTCGGTGTTGGACAAAGCCGAATAAAGAATAACTCAAGCTTTAGAAATGGTTTTACTTAACCTACGTGGCTATTTGCATGTCTTACAAATTGCACTATTCAACACTGCCACATGCCACTCAAACAAGTATGCCACTTGTCACAATCTGATCACTCCACGTATTACACTAGGATTGGTTCAAATTTCAATATTTTTCCAAAAATTTACCAAGAATTCCGAAATACCCTAAATAGATCAAATTTGTCAAATCACATTTTTAATCACATTTAATAACTCAATTATATCCGGAAAATGTCATGAATGCATGTACAATCATATGATTATGTAAAAATGTGCATGTCACAATTAACTTACGCATGGTATGCATTTTCCTAATTTCACAGAAATTTCTCGTAATTCACAATTCTAGCCTTAACTTGGATAACAGAATGTTACATAAAGGCGCATAGGCCATATATTCTGCGGAACGCCGTTCTTGCCAAGATTGCATATTCTTTTTCAAACTACTCAAGTCCAAACCGTTTGAAACCCTTAGAGGTTCTAACCAAGGACCACTCCAGTCTTAGAAAATATATTTTATTACCTTCATTAATAATAGTTAAGAATATCATTCATATGCTATTTTTTTCAATTTCCTGAATGGTTTGAAGATTTTATAGATTGGAATAGAGATTTGGAAATGAAAAGGATATTGAGATGTGAAAAAACTCTAGTTTTTTTTATTATTTCAATTTTTAGTTATTGTGTGTGTATATATATATATATATATGAAAATAGCTTCAAGATCCACTTTGTTCTCAGATTCTTTGTCTTCGTCGTAGTTTCCATTCTCAAATTCAATAGATGTTTTTTATTCGATAGTATAGAGATTAAAAAAATCGCCATTTTTGCTTTTTTTGGTTAATATTTTCATTTCTATTCAAATTGAAAAAAAGTAAGTTGAATGGTATTATCCAAGGTTTTATCTCATAGGAATGCTTGAACCCAAGAATTAAAAATAATAAGTTTTTCATTAACTAAAATAGAATAACCACTTAGAACAATAAAATAGATTATATTTGTCGAAAAGTACAAACTCGTATGGATACGATCCTCATTGTACATCTTGATCAATTGGATCGTTTCTTTGTGGATTCCAATATGAAACTTTTGTAAATGCGTTTTTGGGTATTCCTTTATCATTTCATCCAAGCGGAAGAGTTCCTCTAAATCTATGAATTTTTGGACAATACTCTTTTCTTTATATATATATATATATACACACACACACACAATAATTAAAATTTGAAATAATAAAAAATAGAGTTTTTCACATCTCAAAGGGAGTTAAATTATTTCAATGTTTGATTTTTTATTTATCGCTCCCAAAAACTTTTTGAATATAGATATAAATAAGATGAGCCAAGTTGGCCTGCCCAGCCCGTGGCCTGTCGAGCCATGGACTAGGCCACAGGCTGACCTATCCTAGCCTGCTGGGCCACCTAGCCCGCCCAGCCTGGGCTCAACCTGGCCCATTAACGTTCCTAATGTCAACTATAAAAAGGTCTCTCAAACTGCACAATGATATCATTTTTGCATCTATAAATAAAATTTTTACTAATAAGAGGGACAAACAATATATGAACTAAAATATAGAGGTGGTTTTTGATAATTTAAAAATTGAAAGACTAATGTGAAAATTTATGACTCTCATTAAAATTATACGAATTTAGTTTTATTTTTTATTATCTATATTAATAACCAACAACAATAACCAATGTTTTAAAACTCAACTAATTTGATCGGTTTAATCGCAAAACCTTTGAAGTATATAATTCTTCAATTCGGTTTTAACTTTTGGTTTGATTTACTTTAATAACTCTTGTTGTTAAAAATTGATCAATTTATTAATTAATCGGTTAATTTTTATAAATTAATGAGTTCTTATAAATCAAAATCAATAGATAAAAATAATATCTTTCAATCATATTTCAAATTATTTAATTTTTAGCCAATTTTATGATGGTCTAATACCAATTGAACCATTTAAACCTTAAATTTTTTGTCTTATCAGTTTAACTTTTAGTCCAGTTTTTAAAAAATTGACAACAATAACACCTAAAGTGAGTTCTGGTGAAATATAAAATTTAGAGAGGTCTAATAATACTCAATCTTATCTTTAGTTAATGGAGGAGCTGCGTCCAATCACCGATGTCTATATTTATAACCACTAAATGACAATTATTAATATTAACAAAATCTCTGTCTTTTCAATTAAGCAATTACATCACTACTCATTTGTGAAAAAAGCCCCAACCAATTCCGCAGAAGTATAGAGAATAGAAGTAGAACTGCCCTGCACAACTGTAAGATCAATAAAACTTACAACTACAGATCATTCACCAGACATTCAAATCTTTTCCTTCTGAGAGTAATCTTCCTCGTTTAGCTCTTAATCAGATGGCTAATGTCAAAAGGGTAAGCTTCATCAGATGATTTAGAACTGTATAATCTTGAAGCAAACTTTTGATTGGTAGCTTCTGATGGATGAAGAGCATCCCACCAAAAATGGCTATCTCTGTCAGTACATGGTGTTAGTAGAGGAATGCAAGCTGGTGTTCCTGGAATCACTTCACAACACGAGGCATTTGTGACCTTAAATCCTGAAAACAGAAAGCTTTCAGTAACCATAGAATCTGTTAGAGCTTGGAAGAAGAGCAAGGTGTTTGTGTACCAAAGAACAAGCCTGAATATATCTTAAAGGCATCGAGATAGATGTATTTGGCATTGGCTAGAGCTTTGTTGAACTTATCTAATAAGGGACGAAGTTTGCTGTTAACTATCTACAGACTATTGTTAACCTCATCCACATATGAAGATCCGTTCATGCCGGTCGATTTTTGGACGACCACTGGAGCGCAACCTAGAGGGTCGATTCCGATCAGGGCTATCTTCTTTGCTCCAAGATCGTGCAGTGTCTGGTTCCAA
Source organism: Erythroxylum guanchezii (assembly GCA_025629825.1). NCBI lineage: Eukaryota > Viridiplantae > Streptophyta > Magnoliopsida > Malpighiales > Erythroxylaceae > Erythroxylum > Erythroxylum guanchezii. Next base: position 848,111 of record JAOTAX010000196.1, on the reverse strand, counting down.
CAAAGAACCGTTGACGGTAGTAAGTTATATATAAGTATTGAGGATGGCAAGAAACGAAGGTTGTGAACTTAATTACGTTGGAATTATTGAAGATGTATATAAGTTAAAAGTACCTGTAAATTTAATGTCTTAAAGTTTTAGGTTAAAGTATAGTGTCAACACCTACAAGTATATTTTATCACTAACTCTTATATAGATCTCCAATAAAAATGAGCTCTTTAGATCTAAGAAGTGATATCAGAGTCGATAGTTTGGCAAGGAACGAGTATAAAGATGGTAGTCAAATCCTATAGTTGTCTTTCTGTGAAGAAGAGACAAAAGACTTATAGTAGGCCTAAATCAATAGAGTAAAAGGACTCTTGGTGATGCCATATACTCGAGCTGTTAAAAAAAGGCGTTCGCTCAAAAGAGAGTCCAAGTCTAATGTGGAAGTTCAGACTTAAGAGGGAGATTATAGGAATGTCAAACGTAAATAGGAATCCCAAATTAAAAAAAGTTGGAATTAGTGAATGACATATATATAAGCAAAAAAATCTCAAAAAAATTAATACCTTAAGGTTTTGACTTAAAGTATGGTGTCAAAATTCACTAAGTATTTTATGTTTAAGAAAGCTAAATTAAAGCATCATTATTTTTAAGGAAAGAGTTTGGTCTATTTAGAAAGAGTTTGACCTGAGTCCCTTAAGTCCGAGTTTGGTCCGAAGGTCACCCCAGTTTCAAATCATATTCTTGATTAAAGTACAAACGGAAACAAGTGTTGAGTATGTGATTGAGCCCAAGTTTATCTTATAAATTGGCTGCACTTTCATAACTGCTAATGTACTTTTTGACTCCTAATTTGTGATCTTTGTGCTTAAATTAGTTCCTTATAGTAGCTCACATTATTTGCAATTTGTTAGTAAAATTGTTACAAGTTGACATTAATTGCATTATAATTCTTCTAAGGACAATTGATACTGCAAATTGCTATTTTGTATTGTAGGAGAAAAGGGAGTAAAAAAGATAGAAAAAGTCAACAGGACGTGAGCCTTCAAGCACGTCGCAGCGCATCCAGAGGAAGACATGTTGCGACGTATGCCAATTCCTACGTCGCGGCGCATCGACACGCAACAACACGTCGCGACGTCCAATAAATAACCCGCCGCGGCAAGCGAGCAAGAGCCGCACGTCACGACGTCCATTAATCATCTTGTCGCGACGTGCAGACGGATATTTGGACTCCAAATAGAAATTTCCCTCACTATACCGACCTGACCCATTATTAACCTTTAAAAGTTGCCGAATTAGGTCATACAGGAGGACTACAAAAAACACTACACAGAGAATATACAAAAAAATAACATTCGGCAGACCTAGGAGGAAATCGTCCGACGCTTCACCATCACCACTTCATCTCCGATCATCACTCACCATCGCCGGTCACTTCATCAACACCTTCACCGTCAGTCTTTACAGCCATGAGTAACGTCAGGACTTCAACAGTGATGAAGATCTCTAGAGTTATGCACGGCTAAAGGCTTCCGACCTCTTGAAAATGTAGCAATGACTTGAGTTCACCGGGGCTTCAAAGGGGAGTAATCCGACACTGTCAACGTTTAATTATACTATTGTAAATCGCTGAGTTAGGGTTTCTGTAGTGTAGTTAGATTAGCATGGTTATAGTTTAATCATGTGTTGAACAATGTCTTGTGATATGAATCTTATTATATGTAGAACTTGATGCTTAATATATGAAGTCTCATATATGTCATTGGGTGATTGTATTGATCTTTTATATCTG
>JAOTAX010000196.1:813055-824774 GCA_025629825.1 Erythroxylum guanchezii | reverse complement strand
CATTGGAAGGGGTAAAAGACATGTCTTTCATTATGTGGTAGAGAAGCTTACAAAGAGGCTACAAGGATGGAAAGCTAAGGTGTTGTCCAAAGCCGGGAAAGATATCTTGTTGAGGACAATTGCACAGGCTATGCCAAATTATCTTATGTCCCTTTTTCTACTACCACTGGATACTTGTAAAGAGTTGGAGAACTTGATGAACGGTTTGTTCTAGCATAATGGAGGAAGAGAAAGCAAAGGTTTACGATGGTTCCAATGGAAGAAGCTCGCCATACCAAAAATTTATAGAGGTTTGGGTTATCGAGATTTGAGGCAATTTAATCTTGCTCTTTTGGCAAAGCAAGGATGGAGGTTACTTAAATACCCGAACTTGCTCGCGGCAACAATTCTCAAAGCCAGATACTTCCCTACCACAGATTTCTTTTCAGCAAAGTTGGGTAATAACCCAAGTCAAATCTGGCGAAGTATCCATCAGGCCAAATCAATTCTGCTTCAGGGCTGTCGAAGAAGGGTCGGTGATGGGCAAGATATCCATATTTGGCGAGACCCCTGGTTAATGGATGATGGGGATCCATTTATGCAGTCAGATTATACGGAGCAAGTTGAATACGTAGTTGAACTCATTAGGGATAATCGGTGGAATGAAGAAAGAATCAGACAAGTCTTTGATCATCGAGACACAGAGTTGATCCTACAGATCCCGATTAGGTTTTTAAGGCGTAAAGATGATTGGATGTGGACTCTTAACAATCAGGGTGAGTATAAAGTCAAAGAAGGCTATCGGCTGGGTATGGAGAATGTGAATGTAGAATTCAGAGCAACAAGTTTCCCATGGGAGAAGATTTGGAAGCTTCACATTCCAGGTAAAGTCAAATTGTTTATCTGGCGTCTTTTGAGAAATGCACTCCTGTGTAAAGCCAATCTAAAACAAAGACATATAGACATCATTGACCTTTGCCCTATATGCGCTAGAGCACCAGAGAATGAACAACATTTATTTCTTCATTGTGATTTTGTTGTTTCTATTTGGCGTCTCTTCTCTGTGGATTGGCATTTGTCTCCTATGGTAACACTACACCATTGGCTTGCTTCTATTATGTCTAGTTGTACACCAGCACAGCAGAAGGAGACTTGCATTCTTTTATGGAGTTTATGGACCTACCGAAATGAAGTTGTATGACAGCAGAAAACTCAGGACCCATTCTCCATTTTTCGTAGAGCCACAACAACATTGTTAGACTGGACGACTGCTCAACACCGAAACATCAACACATCAACACAGATTCAATCCACAAATCTATCCAAATGGCAAGCTCCACAACCGAATCAGTTTAAATGTAATGTAGACGTGACGCTTCTACCTTTTGGTTTTTATGGATTAGGAATGGTGACTCAGGATTGCAAAGGGCTAAAGTGTGCAAGCAAGTTAATAATTTTACCGGGGTGGAGGGATTCTCAAATCGGTGAAGCATTATGCTTTAAGGAAGCCCTAAGCTGGATCAAAAGCCTCTCTTTTGTTCCTATTTGTGTGGAAACAGATTGTCAAATAATTACTCATTTCTTGACATCCACACAAAACTTTCATTCCTATTTTTCGATGATTATTGAGGATTGTAAAGCTCTTCTTAGCGAGCATCAGTTTATTTCCACTGCTTTTGTTAAGAGATCAGCGAATCAAGTTGCTCATACGATAGCTAGGGCAGCCGATTCTATGTCTGATCTTGAATGGGGGGTATGCCCTCCATATTTTCTGTATGATATTTTATCTTTGGATATGAATAATATGTGCTGAGCGCGCATTATAACGTTTCAAAAAAAATTCATAATAAAAAAAATAAAAATTCTTTCATTACAAATTGTCCAAGTACATTAATTAAATGCCAATTTAATTATTATTATAAAACAAGACATACAGTATAAAGAACATTGTTAAGTAACAAACTTAATCCTTGGATCAAAGAATATAAGATCCTAGCTAAAACAAAGAAGCTACTATTAAACTTAAGGTTAGAATCAAGGTTAATGATTCTAACCTTAAGTTTGTCACTTCAGGGAGAACGATACTTTGTCCTTCTAAAACTGCAGAAATCATAAATTATAAAAAATAACAGTTTCATAATAAGAATACAACTTATTGCACTAATTACACCAGGATAGTTTCAGAGAATGAGTGCTTAAAAAAGATGGAGTGAAATGGCAATAATACATAGCTATCACACCTCAAATACCCACCGCATGCACACTACAAGAGTTTTGGCGTAACAGGACCGACCAGCACTGTACCATCTATGTGCTGAAACAAATAAACACACGCCATGTGGCCCTTTAGTGCTGCCAACGTGACTCTCCAATGAGAACAAAATTTTGAAGCCACCACATTATCGTTTCATCCTCCAATGCACGGAAACCAGCAGTCAGATCCTCATGTAGTTTCTTAAACTTCGCCACAAGAGCTGGTTCTCCTTCAATAGGATCCTCGAATTTCTGAGATCTGCAATAAAAAACAAATAACAGAACTTTTCATTCTCATTGCTTTCTGTTTTATGGAATCCTCCTGCAAGCAGTTTAAGTGTCTACTTACACTAAGCGGTAAAAGAGATCTCCCAATCTATGCTTGATAAGGCTGTACATAATCTTCTGACCATCCATGCCAACTGCATTCTCCACTGCCTGCATATTAATTGCAAACTTGTCAATCAAGGATCGATAATGATTCTAATCAAGCGATTCAATGCACGTAATCATAGATCAATACGCATAAACTCCATGTTTAACCAACCAGATCTGTGAAAAGATTGAAAGATAAAGGGGAAAAGAAAATGATTAATCCGATGGCTTATTATTAAAGCAGTTTCATTAGACAGTAAACCAGAACAAACACCAAATGGAAGCAACAAAATTAAAGCTATAAGATATGATTTTAAGAGCAAGGTGGAGCTCTATACCTGATTAGCCAAATTGTAGAAATGGATAATGTTGCGCATCATCCACACAGATTTGTAGAATGGGGCAGAACTTGTCATATCTATCACATGTACGCAAGCACAAATGTCCAAAGATATGGATCAATGAACAATGAATTCAATAATTAAAACAACAAAAATCAGAACGAACCAGTTAATCATAGCTTACGGAGTAAATGCATTCTGCGCAAGATAGTCCTCCCTCAAAAGCTTTGTAGTTTCCAGGGTAATCTTATCTTGTTCAGCTAAAGCATCCTTTCCTACAAGCTGCAATAATTAAAATAGGATGTTACGTCAAGGAATGCTGATCTAATAGATGACATATTACACTTAGTTTCATCAAATGTGAAGTAGCAAAGAGGGATTAGCTCCCATTTGCTTAGAGAAAGCCCTTAATTCCTACACCTACCTGAACAATTTCATTTAGATCATCTTCTTTCTGTAGCACTTCATGAGCCTTTGTCCTGATGCTGATAAAATCCTGATCAAATTGCTCATAGAAGTTCTCCAAAGCCTGGCAACAGGAGTAACAATTCCATAAATGCCAGGAGCATTGAGCGCAGCAGGTGGAAGGGGCACATATAATGAATATTTGGAAACCGGAAAATGAAATAAGACAAAACGCATTATGAGAGAGTAAAACAAGACATACAGAAGTATACTTCAAATATGAAATGAGCCAGTTTACAAAAGGAAATTGTTTCCTCTGGGCAAGTTTCTTGTCCAGACCCCAGGAGACTTACAAAATCAAAATGAGAATATGTTATCATCATATATTAGCTTGCCCAATGAAAAGGATTACTGTCTATCACGTTTACATTACAATTGCACCTGATCATCATGCTTTCCATTCATAACATCCTAAAAAATGTTCTATGTTACTTGGACAATGCTAAGGGTAGTAGATGTGACAGGATCTGAGAAATCTCCTCCGGGAGGAGAAACAACACCAACAATGATAAAATTACTAGTATGCTCTGGCCCACCAAGACATTTGACCTTCCCAGCTCGTTCATAAAATGAGGCTAAATGTGCAGCCAAATAAGTAGGGTAACCACTATCTGCAGGCATTTCAGCCTATAATAGAAATTAAGACATAGAATCAACAGTTAGCATAAACTAATTTAAACGTGCAACAACAATAGAAAACTTTTTACACCCAATTCAATAATTGCTCATTTGCTTGAGGTAAGAAAATGAAAAAAAACAATAGTGTAACATTACATAACATTACTTACACAGTAGCATAACATACAGAGACAAAACCATTGAAACACTTGCATAAAACTAACAGATATAGCAAGCTTCTAAAGATGTCTTTCTTATTGCCTATTTCATTAATGAAGTCAATGTTAAATGATCAAAACGGAACTGTCTATTAAAAGTGCAGATAATAGGATAAATTGTAAATAAGCTACATAAGAGAGGAGCAAACCAGTCTGCCCAACGAGATGTTGAATCTGCCATCGTGCTAACATTGTATTCCGTATCTCAGAAATATTCAGCTATGGTGATTCCTGCAAAACACAAAACACACATCAAATTAAGAAACATCAACTTGCAATGTCTAAGAATTAACATAACAGGAAAATAATCTCAAGCTACTTTCCTGAGTAGTAAATTAGCAGAAATTCATTCATGCATGCATAATACATCATATTAATACATGCCACCAGAGAATACTACTATTCAAGCCTTTTCCTGGTCCTAGGTTATATCAACAACTACCATGAACCCACCCAACTATCAGTCAATTAGTTGCAGGGTACTTGTACTTGTAACACTCAAAAGTAAAGTCCTATTTGTGAGATATTATCTGTTAGCTAACAAAACCTTTCCACAAAAAGGGGTACCTGTATAAATTGAAGCCTCACAAGCAGCCACAGGCATGTTAGAAGTGTTGGCCATAAGTGTTGTGCGCTTCATCACAGATTCTTCACGGCCATCGGGCAACGTCATTGTTAATTGTGAAAAATCCATGAGCACCTAGAAAACAGAGAGGTGAGGATAAGTATCAGGAGTGCTGACAAATAATAAGAAGCATGAGAGAAGCACAAACCTCAGCCATTTCATTCCCTCGCTCACCACAGCCAACATAAACAACTGTATCAGAATTGGAATACTACAAAAGAAAAAGTATAATCCCTTATCAGCAAGTCCCAATCATAATGATTCTGCTAAACTGGTACAAGGAATGACAAGTGTCACCTTGGAAAGAGCTTGACTAATGACTGTTTTGCCACATCCAAATGCCCTAGGAATGGCACAAGTTCCACCAAGAACAAAGGGAAAAAGAGCATCAAGAACATGCTAGAACAAACAAAATCACCAGGAACGTCATTTTCTTAGAACAATGGTCACTGAAGAGTAAGCCAACACAAATATCAGCTAATGTAAAGTACCTGTCCTGTAAGTGGTGGGGCATCAGCAGCAAGTTTTGAAGCAACAGGTCTTGGTGTTCGCACTGGCCAGGTTTGCACACAACAAATTTGATATATTGAGGTCCAGAAAACAACTGTAATGCTCCACAAAAACTTATACCAACACAATTTTGTCACATACCTGAAGCATGGTGAACTTCTTTTTGACACCCTGAAAGTCAAGCTCCAGCACAGTATCCTACAAGTATATAAAAATTCAGCCAGTGATTCATTTAAGTAGAAACAAGAAAGATAGCTCAAACTTCATAATAGAGACAGAGCCATCATTATTCATCAAACAAAGATTACCAGGAATGTGAACTACTGAAAAATTCGATTAAAATGATCTGTCCAAGAATTCAAACCTTTAATGAATATTGGCCTGGAGGTGCTATATAAGTGATCTTCCCCATGGCATCAGGGGGAAGTGCAACATGGGTGCTGCATTAAACTGTTCTCAAAGATAGTCTGGAATGGCACAAAAGACATGCAAAAAGTTAGATAACACAAACTACAAGCTCATCTAAACACATAAAGATGATACTTCTTCACAAAGCTTAGCAATGATAAACTTACCGCATACAAGTCTCCACCAGTCAGAAGATCTCCCTCACCTATCTCAATCAAATAAATTAGAATCAATTCACAACACAAAAGACAAAGGAAAAGCAAAAATAAAGGTACCTATTGCTTTGGCTGAAATTCCCAGAGTGTATCTTTGTCAAGAGCAGGCACTAAGACACCACGAGGAATATAGACATCACCAGATCTTTTTGCAATGGTTTTCAGAGATCTCTATTTTGATAAAACAGAAAGATAAAACAAGCAATGATTAAATAATGAACTGTTAGGGGAGAATTACATATGACATCAAAAGTAGTTTCAACTTAACAATCTAAAAAAAAAGGAAGAGCAAGTACTTGAGAAAGATTGATAATTAGAAATATCAAAAAGTATTTCCCACCTGAATACCATCAAAGATATTCCCCAATATTCCTGGTCCCGGCTCCATGGGAAAGGCTGCAAAAGGTACAAAGTTTATAAGCAACAACAGTCAAAGTACCATCGAGAAAGCAGGACAAGGTAATAAAATTACCTAGTGCGTCCGAAAAACAGGGTCATTCACCATCAAACCCGCTGTCTCCTCATACACTGATATCAGAAAGATCACAATGATTCTTTGCACTTCAGAAACTGAAGAATTTCACTCATTTAAAAAAGAATAAATAAATAAATGTATAATTTCCCTGTTCCACAAACTTCTTTATTCTTCGTGTTCTAATTGTATAAAATGGGCTTAACAATTCATAAATAAGGAACTTCTTATGACAAGATAAAGAAATAAAAAGAAATTGGCAAAACCTTTAAATGAGATGAGGAGGGGAGAGAAGAAAAGGTCTGAAAGTAATTATAGGGACAAGAAATCTTGAATTGTAGCTTAATTGCCTTCCAATCGAATGATTTCACTAATGAGATTGTCATAGCCAACACGGACAAGCTCATACATATCAACACCAGCCATCCCATCTGCAACCACGAATGGTCCTGATACCTGCCCAAACCCATAAAGTCATTACGAATGCGTCAATAAATGTGCAGTAGTCCTTAAATTTTTCTTGGGATAAATCAACTGCCAAGCATTGAACTTCCAATTTCCAGAAATCAGCAGTAAAGAACCAATCATTTACGTTATAATTAAGCCCAAAAGCTAACAAGTCATATCATTTCATCACACTCTAACTACCACTAACAAAATAAACTTGATCAAACGACAATTTCACCCCTACCATTGTAGCAGATCCTCCTGAGAACCATTTTACTAATCAAATAATCACTCGCAAAGTCTTCATTGATCCCATATATAAAGATAATAAACACAAACGGAAACGGAAACGGAAACGGAAACGGAAACGCTAACCTGCAGCAAATAAGATCAAACATAGCTTACAAATCCACTCCAACAAATCCACAATCAAAAGATCCGACATTTAAATAATTCATCCCACATAAAACCAAAATTACTCAATATAGAAAAACAAAACCAATCAAATGCCATGAATTTCAACATCTCCAACCAAGAAAACCAAATATTTCAAAATTTCGAAAGAAAAAAGGAAAAAGAGAAACGACCTTTCGGATATAACCGTACTCGCTTTCTATCTCCGAATCTTTGTAGGTGGTGAGTCTAGCCCCGTACACTGACGACATTTTGAGATACCACAAGAAATCGAGAACTGAGAATGAGATCCAATGTGATGAAATTCGATGTAAACCCTAAAGACAGAAAACCAAATTCACAGACCCAAACACACCACGAGAAGAACAGGAAGAAGAAAACCTGATGTAAAAAGCCGATGGTCCAATATTTAGAAAATAGAATTTTATTAAAATTAATCTTAATTTTACTATAAATTTTCAATTTTTAAAAATAATTTTCAAGAATTATATATTTAATTGATTTATGCTTTGTTAAATTTGTCATTTAGCCAGTAATTGCCATTTAATGTATACTTTTCTATGATGCCTTCTAAATACCACGATCCAAAGGATGGGCAATGGTTCTTATAAATTTTATATTTAGGCTCGAGCGAATTTGATGTACAATCAAACTCAAAATTTTATGCTTAAGATTAAGTTTAATCAAGTTTAGATGATCTGAAACTCAGTTAAACTTAAACTAAGCTCAATTAATATTTTTAAAACAAAGAAAAAATGCATAGCTTGCAATGTGATTTGTATTTTTTATCAAATTTTAAAATTTATTTAACTTGCATTAAATTCTTATATAAATAGGGAATCAATTAAATGGTTATATCTAATAATTATAATGATTAACATGTATTTTCACATTTTTTATATGAGATTTGACAAACTATCACATTAGTTTCTTATTTTTAAAAATCTATCAAGCATCACCCGACATCATTTTTAAAAATTATAGGAGAATTATCAATAATTTTTAAAAGACAATAGTACATTAATAATATGTTAACTAGGGATGTTATTTTTGGTTGGCCCGATCGACCTACTTGATTTTAGCCCGGGTTAAATGGGCAGGCCTGGAACCCTATCATTACTTAAAAAAACATCTTTTGTTAAAAACACCATCATTTTTTACTTTTTTAAAAATATATATAAGATAAGTCAGGTTGGCCTAGCCCGCCTGTGCCCCGTCGAGCCATGGACTAAGCCACGGGATGATCTATCATAGCCTCACTAGCACCTAGCTCGCCTGCCCAGCCCGACTCAACCCATTGATGTTCCTGATATCAACTACACAAAGGTCTCTCAAACTACAAAATGGTATTTTTTTGCATTTATAAGTATAATTTTTACAAATAAGAGGGACAAACAATATATGATCTAAAAAATAGAGGTGGTATTTGATAATTTAAAAAAATGAAAGACTAATGGGATAATTTGTCGAATCTCATTAAAATTCCACGAATTTAGCTTTATTTTTTTATTATCTATATTAATAACCAACAACAATAATCAATATTTTAAAAACTCAACCAGTTCGGTGGGTTTAATCTCAAAAACCTTAAACTATATAATTCTTTGATTCGGTTTTAACTTTCTATTTGATTTATTTTAGTAATTCTTGTTATTAAAAATTCAATTTATTAATTAATTGGTTAATTTTTATAAATTAATAATTTCTTAGAAATCAAAATCAATTAATTAACTTTCATTTAACAATCTTTTTTAATTAAACTTCAAATTCTTCAATAGATAAAAACGATTTTATGATAATCTAATACCAATTGAACTATTTAAACCTTAAATGTTTTGTCTTATCGCTTCAAATTTTAGTTCGGTTTTTAAAACATTAGCAACAATAATAACACCCAAAGTGAATTATGCTCAAACATGAGATTTTGAGAGTTCTAATAATACTCAATCTTATCTTTACTTAATAGAGAGAGGCAATATTTATATTTATAACCACTAAATGACGATTACTAATATTAACAAAATTTGTCGTTTCAATTAAGCAATTACATCACCACTTGTTTGTGAAAATTGCCCCAACCAGTTCTGCTGAAGTACAGAGAATAGAAGTAGAACTGCCCTGTGCAACTGTAGGATCAATACAACTTACAACTACAGATCATTTACCAGATATTTAAATCTTTTCCTTCTAAGAGTAATCTTCCTCGTTTAGCTTTGAATCAGATGGCTAATGTCAAAAGGGTAAGCTTCATCAGATGATTTGGAACTGTATAATCTTGAAGCAAACTTTTGATTGGTAGCTTCTGATGGATGAAGAGCATCCCACCAAAAATGGCTGCCTCTGTCAGTACATGGTGTTAGTAGAGGAATGCAAAATGGTGTTCCTAGAATCACTTAACGACACGAGGCATTTGTGACCTTAAATCCTGAAAACATAAAGCTTTCAGTAACCATAGAATATGTTAGAGCTTGGAAGAAGAGCAAGGTGTTTGTGTACCAGAGAACAAGCTTGAATATATCTTAAAGGCATCAAGATAGATGAATCTGGCATTGGCTAGAGCTTTGTTGAGCTTATCTACTAAGGAACGAAGTTTGCTGTTAAATATCTGCAGACTGTTGTTAACCTCATCCACATATGAAGATCCGTTCGTGCCGGTTGATTTCTGAACGACCACTGGAGCGCAACCTAGAGGGCCGATTCCGATCGAGGCTATCTTCCTTGCTCCATGATCGTGCAGTGTCTGGTTCCAACAAAGAACCATTGATGGTAGTAAGTCATATATAAGTATTAAGGATGGCAAGAAATAAAGGTTGTGAAGATAATTACGTTGGAATTATGGAAGGACATATATAAGTTAAAAGTATTCGTAAATTTAATGTCTTAAAGTTTTAGGTTAAAGTATAGTATCAACACCTATAAATATATTTTATCACTAACCTTATAGTGCAGATCTCCTATAAAAGTGGACTCCTTAGATCTAACAAGTAGTATCAGAGCCGATAGTTCGGCGAGAAACGAGTATAGGGATGGCAGTCAAATCCAATGGTTGCCTTCCCACGAAGAAGAGCAAGGAGACTCCTGGTGGGCCTATACCAGTAGAGTAAAAGGACTCTTGGTGACGTCATATACTCGAACTGTTAAAAAAGGTTTTTGCTTAAGAGAGAGTTCAAGTCTAATGTGGAAGTTCATACTTAAGAGAGAGATTATTGGGATGTCTAAGTATAGATAGAAATTTCGCATTAAAAAGAGATGAAATTAGTGAAGGACATAAAAGTAAAAAAGACTCATAAATCAATGTCTTAAGATTTTGAGTTACAAGTATTTTGAGATTAAGAAAGAAAAATTAAAACGACGTTATTTTTAAAGGGAGAGTTTGGTCTATTTAGAAAGAGTTTGACCGGAGTCCCTTAAGTCCGAGTTTGGTCCCAAGCTCACCCCATTTTCAATTCTATTCTTGATTAAAGTACAAATGGAAACAAGTGTTGAGTATGCATACCCGTAATTGCAGTTCATATTCTTGAATGAGGACTGAGGCATATTGTTCAGGAGTGTATTTTTTGCTTGTAGAGTAAAACTTTGGCTTGAAGTAGTTGTTCACATAATCATTATCACCCATTGCAACAGAATACAAGCACTTGCTCAGGTGATCTTTAGCTGTTGACGAATTTCCACTTGCTAGAACTTCACCAATTTTTGAAACTGTTCTCTGATGATGCTGAAGCTGCGCTTCCATGGCGTATCGAGCACTATGTAACATTTTTATTTTCTTGTTCACAACCCAAAGAAAGGACACTATATTCAATTGCATGAACAAGAAGAGTTCAAGGTTTTGTTTTTTTAAAACCAGGTGTGAGCCTGTTTCTGATCGAATCCCAGAGCTTCCTGAAGCATAATTCACACCAATGAGCATGTCTTTATCATCTTTAACTGCTGCAAATGGCGGAATCGAACTGTTGAATCCTAGTAATTTAGCTACAAAAACAGGATAAGAACTCTTGTTTAAAACTTGGAAAGACAAGGGGAAAAAAATGTTAAAGTTTATGGAGAGAAGAAGAAGAAGAAACCTAAGAAATCAAGTGTGTTGCGGCCATTGGAGGTGGCTCCTTTAGGAAAGTCAATACCATAAGGTAGAAAGTGTTAAAAAAAGGACGATAATTTTATTAATAACAGGACTCGAATACAAAACTTTAGACATCGAAGGTAAACAAAAAATGAAAGAACGAAGAACGAAACCCAGACGCACTACACTTTAAGACACTTTTCTCTTTCTAAAACTCACTTTTCTCTCTTTTCTTGGTCGTGTTACAAAATGGTGTTAGGATTGCCTATTTATAGGCATCCATCACCAACCTACATGCAAGTTGCTAGAAGACTCTAGA
>JAOTAX010000196.1:786983-812955 GCA_025629825.1 Erythroxylum guanchezii | reverse complement strand
CCATTAATTTATGAACACAATTTTCACATATCAATCAAAATTAAGTCCAAAACATATGCATTTAAAATGACTTATCACTTCCCCTCCCCATACGGAGCCCCCAGATCCACGAGATCCGACTGCAGTTGCGATGGCTTTGCCTAAGAGTGAGGACACTGAGACGATGGAGATGAATTTCCTGATCGACGGTCCACAGGATGCTCCTATGGGAGATACCACTTCCGCTTAATTTTTTTTATGTCTATCTTAATCTGGAATTGTTAAGGAGTAGGGGGTTCTAGTTTTAGGACCATTCTGCGTACTTATCTGACGTATTATAAGCCGGATATTCTAGTTTTGCTAGAACCGCGTATTAGTGGCACTAAAGCCATTACTGTTATCCGTACTCTTGGTTTTGAGTACTCTTCCAGAGTGGAAGCAGTAGGTTTCGCCGGAGGGATTTGGATGCTGTGGAAAGGGGATTTTGATGTTTCCATAGTTCTCGCTCACTGGCAATTCCTTTATGCCTCGATGCAGTGTGCCACTTACTCGTTTGAGTTCACGGCGGTTTCTGCCAGCCCCCAATCTTCCTCTCGCAAATTTCTCTGGCCGCTCCTTCACTGGATCGGTCGGTCCATCACCAAGCCTTGGCTCATAGACGATGATTTTAATGCGAAACTTGATCCTTCGGATCAGCGGGGTGGCTCTACCGCCTGGGGGATTGTGAACTAACAGTTGCTGGAGTGGGTTCAAGGGAGTGGTCTGCACGACCTGGGTTACGTCGGGTCCAAATTTACGTGGCGTCGTGGACTGGTTCAAGCTCGCCTGGATCGCGCTTTCAGCTCGACAGATTGGCTTCATTTATTCCCTCATACGATCAACACTCATTTACCCTTCCTCGGATCGGACCATCGGCCCCTGTGGATCCGACTTTTTCCTTCATGCTGCACCCGCGTCGGGCCTCCCCCCTTCCGCTTTCAAAATGTCTAGCTGACTCACCCAGGTTTTGATAAAGTGGTTGCCAATTATTGGCTATCGCCAGCGGAGTCGATGAGCCAGTCCCTCGCTCGGTTTTCTCAACACCTCACCAGTTGGAACCAGACTGATTTTGGTAATATTTTCCACAGAAAGAAACAGTTGTTTGCTTGGCTTCAGGGTATTCAATGCGCTCAGACGGCAGGTAGTTCGTTTTCTCTGCAAGCTTTGGAGGACCAGCTGAGTGGGGACCTGCTGCAGGTGTTGAGTGAAGAAGAAATCTACTGGGACCAGCAAGCCCGGTGTGAGTGGATTTCAAAAGGGGACCGGAATACCAGGTATTACCATACTGTTTCCCTTACTAAGCAGAAAAGGTTGCGTATCGAGAGAATCCGGGACTCCTACGGCCACCTCATCTCCGATCAATTGAGCCTCGGTCGTTTAGCTAGGGAGTTTTTTGCCACCCTGTACACGCAAGATCCGGTTCCTCCTTCTAGGGCCCTGCCGACTAGTGGTTTCCCCTCCCTCCCCGAGGCCAGCCTTCTAGCCCTTGCCACCCCCATCCACCCCACCGAGGTCAAAAATGCGATTTTTGGCATGAATCCGAACAAAGCCCCAGGGAGTGATGGCTTCAATGTGCTTTTCTTTCAGAGGCAATGGACCCGGGTTGGATCTCGAGTCTTTGACTACATTCACGAAGCCTTCGCTCAGGGTCGGTGTGATGGAGCGCTAAACCACACCCTCCTGGTCCTTATCCCCAACACCCCTTCGCCGTCTACTTTCGCCCAGTTTCGTCCCATCAGCCTTTGCAATGTGGTTTATAATATCTTTGCTAAAGTCCTCATCAACCGGTTGAAACCGCAGTTGGGGCCTCTGGTTCAGGAGAACCAAAGCAGTTTTATACCAAGCCGACACATTACGGACAATATCATCATTGCCCAAGAGGTTATTCACTCGATGAAACGGATGAACGGGCGGACTGGTTTTTTCGCCATCAAAGTGGACCTCAAAAAAGCGTATGATTGGCTCCATTGGGATTTTCTCCAACAAACGCTTGAAACTATCGGCTTTCTGGAACCACTTATCTGGAGCATTATGTTGTGCGTCACTACCGTTACTATGCAAGTGGCCTGGCAGGGCATCGTCACTGAATCGTTTACCCCCTCTCGAGGGCTAAGGCAAGGCGACCCCCTCTCGCCGTATCTTTTCGTCCTGTGCCTGGAAAGGCTTGGTCATCTCATTACTAGCGCGGTGAGTCAAGGCCACTGGCGGCCAATCCAATTAAGCCCCACCGGTCCTTTACTCTCCCATCTTTTCTTTGCTGATGACCTTGTTTTGTTTACGGAAGCAACGGATGCTCAGGCCCTGATCCTCCGAGATATTTTGGATGCTTTCTGCCAAGCCGCGGGTCAAAAGGTTAATTTTATGAAAACGAAGATCTACTTCTCGAAGAATGTCTCCACGGCCACTACTCGTCGGCTTTCGCAGGCTTTGCATATTCAAAGCACTACTAATTTGGGCAAATATCTTGGTGTCCCTTTACTCCACGGTCGTACTAAGCGGTCCACCTATCAGCACATACTGGATAATGCCCGACGGAAACTTACCGGCTGGCGGGCCAGACACCTTTTGGTAACCGGTCGCATCACCCTTATTCAGTCGATGCTTTCGGCTCTCCCGGTTTTCACGATGCAAACCGTGCGCCTGCCCTGAGGGTTGTGTGATGCCTTAGAAAAACTCATGCGCAATTTCCTCTGGAACTCCACGGACACCCATCGCAAGATTTCTCTGGTTAACCGGCAGACGGTGTGCAAACCCAAGAAATCGGGCGGACTAGGCCTTAAACGCATTCGCTCTTTCAATCATGCTTTTCTTACCAAGATGGGCTGGACCTTGCTTACTCAACCCTCTATTTTCTGGGTCCGGGTTTTAAGTGATAAATACCATCTAAACCCGTCCTCCATCCCTCACTCGTTGGCCAGGCCAGGGGCCTTGGGGTTTTGGCAGGGACTTACCGCTACTTGGCAATACGTCCAACAGGGCCTCAAATGGACATTGGGGGATGGTTGGCGCATTCACTTTTGGCTTGATCCTTGGTTGTTAGATTGGGGCCCCCTCCTTTTACTAGCAACCTCTACTGTCCCTGACGACGAACTGGATGTAATCATCGCAGATTTACAGACTGAGGCTGGCCAGTAGCAATGGTCTCGTTTCCAGCCCTATCTCCCGTCTCCCGTTTGCCTTGATATAGCGGGCTTTACCCCCCACGCTCCTAATACAGCGGTGGACTCGCTTTGCTGGAGTCTGACTGCTTATGGGGGCTTCACAGTGGCGACCGCCTACGACTTAATCGAGGGGTTTGACCTGATTCCTTCGCCCAATCCATGGGATGTCATCTAGAAATGGCCCGACCCCCAACGTATCAGAGCCTTCCTCTGGCTTCTAGCTCAGCACAAGCACTTGACAAATGAACTTAGGGTGGAGCGTCTTCTTGCGACCGATAGTAGTTGTGCGGCCTGCGGCCAGGTTGAGTCCGCTGTGCATTTCCTCCAGGACTGTCCCCGCGTTCGAGTCTTTTGGCGGAATTTCCCTCCGGATCTGGTCCGCCCAGCATTTTACCAACAGGACGTGCTTACCTGGGTCCAATCCAACCTTCAGAAGCATTCGACGGCGTTTCCTTAGGATTGGCCGACTACTTTTGGGGTCGCTTGCTGGATGCTTTGGACTTGGCGCAACAAAAGTTTATTCGAAGCAGAGTTCGTTTGGTCGGACAACGGATAGAGTGCACTTCACAACACGAGGCATTTGTGACCTTAAATCCTGAAAATAGAAAGCTTTCAGTAACCATAGAATCTACTAGAGCTTGGACGAAGAGCAAGGTGTTTGTGTACCAGAGAATAAGCTTGAATATATCTTAAAGGCATCGAGATAGATGAATTTGGCATTGGCTAGAGCCTTGTTGAGCTTATCTACTAAGGGACGAAGTTTGCTGTTAAATATCTGCAGACTTTTGTTAACCTCATCCACATATGAAGATCCATTCATGCCGGTCGATTTCCGAACGACCATTGGAGCGCAACCTAGAAGGCCGATTCCAATCAGGGCTATCTTCCTTGCTCCATGATCGTACAGTGTCTAGTTCCAACAAAGAACCATTGACGGTAGTAAGTCATATATAAGTATTAAGGATGGCAAGAAACGAAGGATGCGAAGTTAATTACGTTGGAATTATTGAAGGAAATTTATAAGTTAAAATGTTCAGTAAATTTAATATCTTAAAGTTTAAAGTTAAAGTATAGTATCAACACCTACATTACATTACGTAGATCTTCTATAAAAGTGAGCTCCTTAGATCTAACAAGTAGTATCAGAGTTGATAGTTCGGTAAAGAATAAGTATAGAGTTGATAGTTAAATTCAGTGGTTGCCTTCTTACGAAGAAGAGTAAGGAAACTTTTGGTGGGCCCAAACCAATAGAGTAAAAGGATTTTTAATGACGTTATATACTCGAACTATTAAAAAAAAGTTTTTCGCTCAAATGAGAGTTTAAATCTAGTGTGGAAGTTTATACTTAAGAAGGAGATTATTGGGACGGAAGTATAAATAGAAATTTCACATCAAAAAGAGATTAAATTTAGAAAGAGTTTGACCTGAGTCCCTTAAGTCCGAGTTTGGTCCGAAGCTCACCCCAGTTTCAAATATATTCTTGATTGAAGTACAAATGGTAACAAGTGTTGAGTATGCATACCCGTAATTGTAGTTCATATTCTTGAATGAGGACCGAGGCATATTGTTCAGGAGTGTATTTTTTGCTTGTAGAGTAAAACTTTGGCTTGAAGTAGTTGTTCACATAATCATTATCACCCATTGCAACAGAATACAAGCACTTGCTCAGGTGATCTTTAGCTGCTGATGAATTTCCACTTGCTAGAACTTCACCAATTCTTGAAACTGTTCTCTGATGATGCTGAAGCTGCGCTTCCATGGCGTATCGAGCACCCTGTAACATTTTTATTTTCTTGTTCACAACCCAAGAAAGGAAACTATATTCAATTACATGAACAAGAAGAGTTCAGGGTTTTTTTTTTACCAGGTGTCAGCCTGTTTCTAATCGAATCCCAGAGCTTCCTGAAGCATAATTCACACCAATTAGCATGTCTTTATGATCTTTAACTGCTGCAAATGGCGGAATCGAACTGTTGAATCCCAGTAATTTAGCTGCAAAAATAGGATAAGAACTCTTGTTTGAAACTTGGAAAGACGAGAAAAAAAAGTTTAGTTTATGGAGAGAAGAAGAAGAAGAAACCTAAGAAATCTGGTGTGTTGCGGCCATTGGAGAACCTTCCAGTGGCTCCTTTAGGAAAGTCAATACCATAAGGTAGAAAGTTAGATCTGGCCGTCGTCACGAGGCCATTGTTATTGCCATTATCATAATACGAAGCTCCAAAGATGAAGTAGCAAGGTACTTGTGGCTTGCCATAACTTGCAACACAAAAGCTCAGACTTAGCACCAGAACATAACACAACCTAGTCTGCAACGCCATTAACACGAGAAAACTGATAAAGCAAAGCACAGGAAATGGTCAGGAAGAGATAATATATAGAGAAAGAAAGACGCAGGAAGTGGAGGAGACTCCATTTTTAGGCCTGACTCGAAGTTGGTGCTTTGCATGAGCTATTGTTATCTTTGGTGATCCCACTTGCATGCATCTAACTTGTAGGATCCTAGGTTCTGACCATTTCTTTTCCATAATTAGATTTATTCTTTGTGCATAAAATAAAATATTCTTGCATTCATATGGGCGATGAAATGCATAGTTCTGCAAGGGGATAGGAAGGAGAAAGAAGTACCCTCTGGTAAGTCAGGTGGTCCTAGTGACGAAATCAACCTACTGGACCAGGCCAGATTAGGCAGCTCGCAATTTGATAAGTTCAATTATATTTATTTTAAAATTTCTTTCAAATTTAAATATCATTTGAATCAAATTAGTGGCTTTAGAGATGATAATGAATTAGGTTAGATTCAAATTTTTTATGAGTCAACCTTAACGTGACCTTTTTGTGACTTAAGTCTAACCTAAAGCAATTAGTACCCTCAAGTAGGTTAGGTGGTCCTAATGGTAAAATTAACTCATTTAAGAACATTTCAATTTAAAGGATTAAAGGTTTAAATTGTTTAAATTGCAATAAGAGAGATTGCAATTCTTGAGTTAATGGTTAGTTAGAATTGAAAATAGATTGAAACTTAAAAACATTATATGAATCAAGTTCATTATTTTAAAGATAACAATATGTTAAGTCGAAATCGAGTTGTTTATGAATCAGACTTGACTTAACATTTTCTTTCCATAATTGAAGTCCGACCCAAATTAGGTAAGACTAAACCAACCGAAACCAAGTAATGCCATTTTGTCATAGTTGACCAAAGCAATATCGTTTTAATCAATGAGTTAAATTAATGTGATTTTGATACAACCATCTCAAATTAGTATAAACTAGATTGATCTAGTTCTGCATACTTAAATCATACTCAAAACTATATTTGATTTGCCTTTTTTTTGTCGTTGTAACTTTAAATTGTTAATTTATTAAATCATTTATTTTTAAAAACACAATTTAACCAAAAAGAAGAAGCAATGTATGAAAGTTCAATTAATACTCAATCTAATCAAATTTAGACATTTAAAATGAAATTTTAATTTAATTAAGTTCAAACTTTTAAAATTATTATGAAATCTTAACAAATTCAAGTTTAATTTCACTTTCTTAACACATTATCAATTGTAAGTTTGACTTAAACCTATAAATTAAATTTAAGTTTTCTTTTTGAATATGACTATACTCATTATTATCCTTATTAGAGCTCGTCTTGTCTTCTTGGATTCTCAAAAGTTGCTTAAAACAAAAGAACCAAACTTTATGCAAAATCCTTTCTCAAGAACAATGAATGCAGTGAGTTCTTGTGGTTCACGTTACCAATATACTTCTGTACACTAAAAGCCAATCAACTAGCAATTTTGTTTAGTCAAATCCCTAACCATAAAAAGTGTAGAGTGAAAGAGAAGGAAAGTTATTAGAAAAAAGGAATCTTCCTTTTCTCAAAATTGCCATTACAACCCAAGACATGAAAATGATCTTGTCTTCTCACGTTTTATCCTTTCCTCAATGGAATTTGCTGTTCATTTGCCTCAATCATTTCATATATTGGTCAATATTGACTTATAAAAAAGAATTGCGTTACGTGTGACAATAGGGTCCGATTTGGTCGCCTAAGGACCAGCTATCCAAAGCAAAATAACGATTTTTTGCTAAAATCGACATTGTTTTGTACCGTTAAATTTTGAAAAAAAAAAAGGTCAGGCTGAGTCGAGCAACCTATGGCCCTGTCAAGCTTTGACTTGGGCGAGACTAATTATGGGCAGATCAAGTCGAGCCGACTCTGGCCCTATCAGGCTCGGGCTACCTGAACCTAGCATGAGTCAGCCTGGCCATCACGGGGAGGCTGGCTTATTGCCATCCCAATTATGTTTTTGTGAAGCAAGAAATTTTTTAAAAAAAAATCTAATTACTTTGGCCATGAATTGGATGCCACCTATGAGATCAATATCATATTCTAATTTATTCAAAATGCTTAATTTAAGGGTTGTTACAAATGTTTTAAAAGATAGTGATCATAAATGTTTTACATGTACATATTTCAACTTTGAAGTTTGAAGTTTGACAACATCTTTTTTTAAAATTAATTTGGATATCCAAACAATGTAAATACGTCCATCAACACAAGTTTGATGATATCTTTTCCAAAATTTTAAATCAATTTAGGTTAAAATAAAATTTTGATTTCAATAATTATTCAATAAATTATTTTTATTTAAAAATATACATAATTTAAAAAAATTTAAAATAGTTATTTATAAAATAATATGAACATATTGCAAATTAAATATTTAATTTTGTATTATAATATATAATTATAAAAATCAAACATATTTTGAATAAATAAATATTACTCTATAAATAAAATTTTGCATGTTTCTCTTATATAATTTTAAATTTAAGTGTTAATTCCCAAATTTTGCTCAATTTTGTAATTATAACTCGAACATCAAAAAGTGGTAATAAAATGCTTAAATTTTTAAATTTTTTCAACTTTAGCTCAACGTTAGTATCTCCGTTAAGTTTACTGACGTAACTTACCATGTGTTCCAGAAACATTAATTATTAATACACATCAGCCAAAATTAACACAACAAATAAAGATTAATAAAACAACATCGTAGTTTAAAAATGATCTAAATCAAATCAAGCAACCTCGACGACCTCATGCTTTGATTTTAGTTTTTTTCTCTATTGTCAGTTTGTTCTTCTGATGCACTCAGCATGAGGACATCAAGGCTGCATAATATGAAAATCAAAAAGTGAGAGTCTCAAGAGAATAAACTGAAAATGAATAACTTATGCAATATGTTGCAATGCGAAAGTAGTTTGGGAGTCAGAAGAACAAACAGAAAATGAAGGGTTGAGGCTGCGTAAACTGATTTAGGGATTCTGTTTTTAACAACGACGTCGTTTCATTAATATTCATTTGTTATGTTAATTTTTGTTAAAGTGTATTAATAGTTAGGATTTCTAGAACACATGGTAAATCACATTAACAAATTTAACGGAAACATTAACGTCGGGTTAAAATTGAAAAAAATTGAAAGTTTGAACATTTGATTTCCTCTTTTTGAAGTTTGGGCTATAATTGCAAAATTGAGTAAATTTTGAGATTTTTTGTAATGAACCCTAAAATTAATAAAATATGACGAAATTATCATTAATATTTAAGAATAAATATTAGTAAATTAAAAGTAATTATTTTCTAACTTTTATTTAGCACTCTATAAAAATGACAATTGTTGACCTATCTGTCAAAATTTAGTTGTTTTTAATGGACCGACCTAAGTTCAAACTGACTTGAGACCTAATTATTTTAAACAAAACAATATAGTTTTACATAGAAGAGATGAGCGTCAGATAGACTTGGGCATGGGCGAATTCAATTAAAAAATAAATTGTTATATATTTTAAATTTTAAAAAATTATTTTAAAAAACTTGGAGAGAATTAGTCCATGTGTCAGCTATATTACTATTATGTGATAAAAATATGATCAATTCGATATTAAAATATCAGGAAAAAAATTAGAAAAATGGAAACTATAAAAAAGTTAAACTTTTATGATTGGAACCAAATAAATAATCCTAACTAAAAGCATCCAAGTTTCTAATGATGATAAGTTGTAAAAATAGTCCTCACTAGAAGCATCTCTACATTTATGTGATGATAAGTTGTATAAAATACGAAAAGGAAGCATTGGGGATTGGAAAGTCAAAATAGCGTTGAGTCAAACTCAGCTTTAACATGCACAAGGCGCGGAAACCCAACACTGTTTTGCGCGGCAGTTTTAGTCTGTGTAAAATGACCAAAAAGCCACCAAAAGCATTTTATCTCTAAAACTAAAACGAGTAAATGGCAATATAATTATGTTCTTTAAGCAAAACATTTTAACTATTTTAAAAATAAATTTAAGATAAATTAAATTAATTACTCAAGGTTAAACGTATTTATATATTTTTCATTAGGAAAATGTTAAATTATTAAAATAAAAGATAATGTAAACACTTTTTAAATTATTTTTAAAAATAAAATTAATTATATAATATAATTTTATCCTCTCCATTTTATAATGATATAAACTTATTTGAAATTATTACTCATTATTTTGTAATTTAATTTTTAGACTTCATCGAATCAATTAGTTAATCCAAACTTGATATATTGACTTTAATTTTCATAGGAAGGCACTAACTCAGGCTTAGTTGTCATCTTTAGTTCTGCGTCTCATTATGTTATATAATAAAAATTGTTTAAACAATTAGAAAATTTCACAAATTGAAATATAGAAATTAGATATCAAGAATTAAATTAAGCTGCTCTTTAACGGTGATCGAGTTAGTGGAGTAGGAGGCATAGAGTCAAAAGACCTTGTGTTTAAATCTCCTTACTTACACTCTCTCAATTTAGCTTATTTGTGCAGAAGTTTACTCAATACGCATCTAAAAGATACCGATCGGGGATTATTTTATTTTCAAAATAAAAAAAAACTAAATTAGGTTACAAATTTTATATTTAACAAAATCTTAAATCTTAATCATTAAGCCCATTAGTTCTTGTCTGTTCGGTAATTTGGTAATTTGCCTTTTTCAATAAATTTATTTAAATATTTTATTTGTCTGTTTCTGCGTACATTTGTACGTAAAACTGGAAAAAGAAAGTGGGCAATTGAGGTTTCTGACAATATTCTCTGCGTGATGTCTCTTCTTCACTGTTCTTACCTCGTATCTCGTGCCAGCCTCTCAAGTCTTTAAACTAATAAATACCCACTTCTTAATCTTTCTTATTAGTAGAAGATCACACAGAACTGGAAAGGAAATGATGTAATGTAAATGAATCAAGTGTCACTATTATCACTAACGGCGACCCCCTTCAAAAAGATCTTTTTTTTTTTCGTCTTTTGTTTATTGGAAAACTGGAAAGGAAATGATGTAATGTAAATGAATCAAGTGTCACTACTATCACTAACGGCGACCCCCTTCAAAAAGATCTGTTTTTTTTTTTGTCTTTTGTTTATTGGAAAGTGGGAGGAAGACTGTTTTCTTGGGGTTTGGGTTTTTTTTATGGGTTCTCTCTCATTTTCAGAAAGAAGAGGAAACGTGAGTGAGAGAGAGAGAGCGAGGAGTGAGGGTCTGATGACTCTGATCTTTAATTTTTAGCTAAAATAAATCAGATTTGATTATAGCTTTGAAAAGCGAAAATGGGTTTTGTATGTAAGTGAAATTATATCAATTTATTGCTCACATTTAATGGCTTTTTAATGTTTCCAATACTGTTGTCGCTTTTAACCGAGCTAACTTTCTCTTGCTGTCTTCTCTCATGTGCAGGGCGGTGCATTTCGCTTCTTGTCACTTACTGCCATTTCTTTACTAAAGAAAAGAACCCTAGTCTAGTCTCTTTTGGGTTTTTAGCTTTACGCGTTCCTAACATTCCTCACAAGTAGCTTCTCTCTCAGATGTGAGTGTTTTGTCTGTGGTCACAAGCAAAGATTTGTGCTTGGAGGCTATACATTTGAAAAGAAGAAGTTCCTTTGAGTAGATGGTTTTGAAGGGCGTAGTCACTTGCTCCCGTGTCTGATCTTAAACTGCCATTTTATGTTTTGGTGTTCATAGAGTAGTGATGCTAAGAATGTGGCTTCTGAGTGATGAAATTGTTAAGAGAAGAGTTGAATAGGTAGTAAAGGTTGTGCTTTGATTGGTATTCAGGGTTTAAAGCGATTTGTGTTGTAAGATTGTGGAGCGACATGCTTTTTGAGCATCGTTTGATTTCATCTGTATTGGTTCCTTCATTCGGTGAAAAGTTTGATGATTTACTCCATGCGTTTGAAGCTTTGAGAGCAGCAGTTTCGTGAATGTTCTTGGTCTGTGTCTACTATGATTAGGTAAAGCAGAGAAGTGATGTTAAAGTGAGCTTGTTTGTGCAGAGACAGTGGATTTGGGATTTAAGGGGCGCTTGGTTCACATAAGGTAATGAGAATAAGAATAGAAATGAATATAGTAAAGAATGGGAATGGAATATAACCAACAATGAATCCCATTCTTCTAATAATCCAGAAGTATGGATTATTGCTGAAAATGGGGGAATGAAAGTGTTACCCCTGTTGATCCCAAATATGAGTTTTCATTTCATACCCATATATTTTTCTCCGTTACCTCAAACAAGCACCCCTGAAATTTCAAAACGACTTAAGGGGGCGTTTGGTTTGAGCACGAGGTTGGGTATGAATATGAGTATAATAGTAGAAGGGAATAGGAATGGGTATGAAAAATAAAAGAATGATGTTTGGTTTGTAACTTGGGTTTCTGTATTAATATCAATAATATTGTTTGGTTTGTTGCATTAATGAGAATGAAAGATAATATAATACTATTTTTTTCATACCATATTTAAAATGGAATATAAAGCATAAAACAACATCAAAATATGAGTGCTCAAATTGCTTTAAACATAAACACCGAAAGAAGTATAACAGCAACAACAATAATTAATTATTATTATTATTATTACAAAATTAATAATAATTAATAATAATAATAATAGGATAATAAATTTCGTACAATAAAATTAATAAATAAAATAAAAATTAAAAAAATTAAAAAATTAATTAATTTTGTATAATAAAATTAATAATTATAATAAATAATAATAATAACAATAATAATAATAATTAATAATAATAATAAGATAATTAATTTCGTATAATAATAATAATAATAATAATAATAATAATAATAATAATAAGACAATTAATTTTGCATAAGAATAATAATAATAATTATGATCATCATCATCATAATAATAATGATAATAATAATAATAAGTTTAAAATTTATAATAAATAATAATAATAATAACAATAATTAATATTAATAATAATAAGTTTAAAATTTATAAATAATAATAATAATAATAATAATAATAATAACAATAATTAATAATTATTAATAATAACAATAATTAATAATAATAATAATAATAATAATAATAAGTTTAAATTTTATAATAAATAATAACAATAACAATAATTAGTAATAATAATAATAAGTTTAAAATTTAATAATAATAATAATACTAATAATTAATAATAATAATAATAATAACAATTAAAATAATAATAATAATAATAAGTTTAAAATTTATAAATAATAATAATAATAATAATAACAACAATAATTAATAATAATAATAAGTTTAAAATTTATAATAATAATAAATAATAATAATAACAATAATAATAATAATAATAATAATAATGATGATGATGATGATGTGTTTAATAATATAATTAAGAATAAAAATTGCTTATGTGAGGGAGGGGTATAAATAGTAACCTCTAGATTGGAATGAAAACTTGATACCCACCCTCTTTGGAGGGTTTAATAAATTCCCAAATTTAATGGAATAAATCCATTCCCTTGGAATTAAAAACCCCAAAGCAAAAACTATCTTTTACAATCATTCCATTTCTTCATTCCCAAACTCTCAAACCAAGCACCTACTTTATATTCAAAGTTTTGGGTCAAACCGAATTGGCATCCGAACTTATGATCAATTTGTTTAATTAAATTTTCAAAACGATATAATATTACTCAAAATAACGCTTTTATTTGAGTAATAAAAAAAACGACATTTTTTTTAATTAAAACGTCATAGAATAAAATCCGCGATGTTTTGTTGTATAAAACATCGTTGATGGCCTTTGCCTTTTAAAACGATACTGAAAAGTTTTTTTCTCGCGCGTTCATTACCCACTGATTTCTTCTCTGACGGTTCTGCTTCTCTGGTTTCGTCTCTCTGCCTTCTTCCCACCCAAAATTGATTCTTTTCGTTTTTTTTATTTATCTTCTTTCATCTCCAACGTACCCTCTCTACCAATTCAACTGTCTGTCTTTTTCATTTCTTTCGTCGAATCTCTATCCTACTGTCTGCTCTTTCATCACTATCCATAGTCACCGTTGGCCACAGATCGTATCCCCCCTTTAATTCAGTTAGTCTTCATTCTGATTCAAGGATTTTTGCATCATCGTTGATGTGCCACCATCCCCGAGTGAGTTATTGATGAGCGTAGGAGGTGACAGAGGAGGCCACATGCCACTAAGGATCATCATCTCCCTCTTCTGCTTTAGTGACTTTTTTGTTTCTCTTTAATATTCAAGAAGTATATTCGTAACTCTTAAGGGGTTTTAGATTTACATTTATTTCATTTTGTTGGGTTTGTGGTTTTGACTCCTTTCTTTACCTGTCTCAGTAAACAGACACCAATCTCTAGGGTTTCTATCTCTCCCTGTCTCTCTCTCTCTCTCTGCATTGCTATGGATCTGGAAGTAGTGGGCCGCCTCGTGCTGCTTTTCGACGACGACACCATGGCGGCGTTTGTCAATTCTGCCGCCGCTCTCGTTGACTGAAACTCTCGCTGTATTGACCGTTACGACTTTCGCCACCTCCTCTCAGCCCCTCCTACGCCGCGCTCCCGTCGTCCTGCTCCCAACGACCCCCTCGACTCCGACCTCGATCGCGAACGCTATCTTGATCTTCCCTCGCAAGGTAATTCCTTTTTTTTTTTTTCTGCTAATTGGCTCTGTGTTTTCTCTTCAATTCTCTCAGAGTTGATAGGTGATTAAGAGATGTCTTATTAGACTGATTTTGGTGATTTGAGTTAGGTAAAACTAAATCTTGGTTGTAGGTTGAAATTTTAATTCCTTAACATGACTTTTGAGCAATATCTCGTATGTGGGTCGCTGAAGATCATATTCTGTTTGCAATGGGAGTTATATATATATATATTTTTGGACGTGGATTTTTATATATATCGTGAGCTACTTATTTCAAGTTTGCAGGATCAAATATTATTCTGCTATCGTTGCTTCAGATAGACAAGTAAGAATGGTAGCTACTGTTGATTTTTTTCTTATTATTCTTTTCACCAAATTACTATGGACTTATTATCAGTGGTCTTTATGCATGCAAGTTAGAGGGTGTTAAAGTTTGCATTAAATGAATGAAATGTTAGTATTTGTCTATGATCAAATAAGAAAGCTTTTTGTAATCTTATGAAGGGTGAACAATCTAAGGTGGAAGTTCTGCAGATATGTTCTTTTTCAGTTTGCATAATTGAACTCTTTTTCAGTCAATTACATGCTCTTTTAGTGGAGAAGTTTATAGATATTGATACTTCATCTTTATAGATATGTTTTAGTTTCTCTTCCTATACTATGATTCTCTTTGATTATAATAGTTGATTCTTAAAAATGTTTCAGTTTCTCTTCCTGTACTATGAATCTCTTTGATTACAATAGTTGATTCTTGTGACAAAAATTCTCTAAACTGTTGCATTTTTATAGGGATTAGCATTTCAGCTGATAGATGATGTACGTGATTTCACAGGCACATCCACTTTCCTTGGAAAGGGTTCATTATCTGACATAGGTCATGTAACTCATCTTTTCTTTATAGAAACGTTAAACATTTTCAAGTTTATTTAGTTAAGTAGATTTATTGACTATCCTCATTTTTATAGTTATTGCTTGTTTTGTTGAAAAAATATGTATATCCTTTATGATCGATAAATGTCTTACATTAATTTAGGCATAGGATATTCCTTCACGTATTATGTCACTTCCCTTTTCTTTGTGAACAGTAAAGGATCAACTTGAGCATCATAATAAATATCTGAACTCCTGTAGGTTTATTTTATTCTCTTATATTGCTGATGTTCAGTCTAGTGTAATCATGGATTGCTAGTATTTACATTGCTTGATTGAAGGTGGAAAGAAAATGAGGTTGACATAATTTCTCTTTGCTTTGAAACCTTAGTTTCTTTTATCAAAGTGAAAATTTTTGGACACTTGAAAGCATGATTTTTGTATCTTGAGGTGTAACGTCAAAGAAATCTTTTCTGAGGCTCTCCATTATTAGTTTCAAATAATTAATCATTAAGGTAAACAGACTTTTAAAATTATTCTTGTGCTTTGACTGCTAAAGGCTGCCGCCAAACATCTCTTTGTTGCATTTACTTTTGTTCTGTAGTCTAGACACCTTGTTTCTATTTGCTTTTGTATAGCCAAGGGATTTACGTTTATTATATGATTGATCATAATAATTGATTTGGGAATAGGCTAATTTTACAGGGTATAGTAATAGCTCCAATATTATTTGCAGTGGAGGAGTTTCCTCAGTTGCGTGCAATAGTTGATCAGGGATTTGATAAACCTGAAAACGTTGATATTGTAAGTTTACACTGAATTCAAAAGACGAAGAGTTAGCTGCAAAGCATGCTGAACTTGCTGCACAGGCTATTGATTCTCTACCAGAAACCCATGATGAATAAGTAAAAAAGTCGAGGGTGGCATTGGTTGATCTCACTCAAAGAGTGATTACAAGAAATAAATAGTAACCAGAGAAGTAACTACTTACAAGCTGTTTGTTATTTGTCTTGATGTAGATGGATATATAATACCTTCAATTAGCATTTTATGGCAACAGATATTGAATGGGATCCTAATGGGAGGTAATCTCTGATACAAAGAATATCTAGCTTCCTTATAAGTCATCACTTGTTTCAATGAGACTATTTTGTTATGTTCTACTTGTTTTTGGTACATGGCCTGTTTGTAGGTATGTTTTCACATCAGTGACTTCGGTTCATCATGAAATGGAGAATGCTTTAATTTATGGTCTTTTAATGGAAAACTACTTTATCAGATTCTAAAGGATCATTTCTTCCAGGTAAGACCGTCATTATTCCTTTGAAGGTCCAATCTCCATTGTAGCTTGTTATTTGCATTTTCTACAGCTAGCTGGGAATGTTAGATATCGATTATATGAATTTTTGTGGTAACTTCAGAAGATCATCAATTAAATTGGTAATCTTAGTGAAAATGAAGTCTTATGTTGTTTCATAATTTGTTCTGGATGTTCAATGTCCTTACAAATATTCCTTTTGTCTCTAGCATATCAATTTACATTGACCAACCATGATAATTGTGTCAAATGCTTCATGATGAGCATTTGCTCATTTGCTGGCTTGTATCTTAAATGACAGTTTTTGTAGCGACTGAGACCACCATCTTTCTTAAGTCCAAAAAAGCTAGTGATGAAGAAGAGGAATATGAAGCTAAAGAGGTGGAGGTTGAAGAGGTTGTAGACGTTTCCGAGGAGGTGTCTTTTGAATATGCTTCGTAGCCGGACTTAGTCATCAGAGCATTTCTGAGATATACAAAGAAGAAAAGCTTAGCTTCTCTGTCAATACTGGCATTCTTCTTTGGGAGGGAGCTGGAGTTTCCCTCTTTGGACTTCTAATTAGTTTATTTATTTTGTCAGAAGGATAGCACTCATTCTCCTCTTCGCTTTTGTAGTGTTTGGTCTTTTGTTGTACTGAATTTTCTGCAGATCGTAAAATGAGGATAATTTGGGTTATCATATTTAGTGTTGATTAGGGTTACTGTTGAATGAAGAACCATTATTATTAGTATGTTGGTCTACTAATTGTCAAAAGGATTGCTTGCGTCTACTAATTGTCAAAAGGAAAGATAAAAGCCGTCTGAGAAGCATTTTTTACTTTGATATTAATTAGTATATTATGATATGTTTGCAAATTAATAATACAAGTATGGAATTCTTGTGATACATGAATAATTATTAAAATTAATGATATATAAAAAATTGAAGAATTATTAAATAAATAAATTTTATAAATAATATTGAATAGTTATTAAACAAATAAGATTAAAAATTGTATTTTAAAAAATAATTATTGAAATTAAAAATTATTAAATTAATATGATTTTTAAAAAATGGAAAAAATAATAAATAATACAAATAATAATAAAAATGTCATGAAAGACATTTCGCGATATTTTCAAAAAAACGTCACGAATTCCTTAATATTTTGTGATGTTTTAAAAACATCGCGAAATGTTAAACAATTAAAACGTCACGGAATGTGCAAATTTTTAGTGACATTTTTATAAACGTTGTAGAATGTCAGTGTTTTTCGTGAAGTTTTACATAAAGCGTCACAGAAAGCTTTTATCTAAACCACATTCTGCAACGTTTTTTGTGACATTTTTTAAAACGTCGTAGAATAAATTCTGCGATATTTTTTTTGGACATTTTGTGACGTTTTAAAAACGTCGCAGATTGCTTGTTTTCTTGTAGTATATAAACTTGGAATAAGAAAGGAATAACTAACAATAAGACCACAATATCCTTATTATTATTATTATTACTATTATTACATCTCGAGAGGCTTAAATGTGAGAAGGATAAAACTGTCTTCAATAAAAATAATTATTCTTAAAATAGATACAAATAGGTAGAGATTGTCTTTACCTATTCCTCAAATTTAAAGAATATGTATTCTTGAGGACTGGGTATTCTTATAATTGTTTATAACCAAGCCCAGGATTAACAATATGCTAGGAATAGAATAACTATCACCTTAAACCAAATATCACGTTAAATTTTTCAAATGGCTTTCGTTCTTCTTTATTAAGACATAATCTATGTTGTCACAACTTCTTTATACATTTGATTTAATTGCTCATACTTCAACAAATCTAACTAAAACCTTGCTGATATCTCATCTCGTCTAATTTTCATTCCATTAACTTGAATAATTAAGCAAAGGAAATGATGTTGTACGAAAATATTGACATTTAATCTTCTATATTTACTTCACTAGAAAAGGAATCCAATTTATTGATGGTTCCTAGTAGTAAATGGAACGGAAAAGATAAATGAGACTTAAAATTAGTGCAAGACTTCTAGATTTTAAGATTGACTCTTCAAAACTAAAACCACTTAAAGAAGAATAACAGTCATCTTTCTAGAATTAGTGAAAATAATTTATATTTATCAAAAATAGTATATCTAAATTTTATTATAAAAAATTAAATATTCTTTCATTACAAATCTTCCAAGTACATTAATTCAATGCCAATTTAATTATTATTATAAAACAAGACATACAATATAAAGAACATCGTTAACTCATAGACTTGATCCTTGGATGAAAGAATATAAGACATGGCTAAAACAAAGAAGTCACTTGATAACTAAAATTTATAGTACATTTTACATTTTTATTTTATATTGTTTTAAATTATTTACATAGTATATTTAGATTTAAATTATTTTATTTTTATTAATTATCTAAGTTATTTAATTTTATATTTTATAACCAAAAAAATTAAAATGTGCTAAATATTTTCTTGATGAAATAAAATAAAAAAGGGTCTCAGAAGAAAATCTGAACCAAAGCCCATGTCCAAGACCAAAAACAAAGTAAAACACGTCATCAAAAGGAACCAAAACGACAACAACCAATCTAGAAAGTCTAAAAACCAAATTATTTTTATTTTTATTTATATATTTAATTACGATTCGATTGAGCTCCTCACAAGTGAGCTCGAGCCAAGAGGGCTAAATTATGTTAGCTTGTGTGGAAACAACTTGACAAGAAAGTCACAGTCCTCTCTTGGCAACGTCACATTGCTCTGCTTGGGGTAATAATTAAGACAAACTTTAGTTACACCTTTTCCTTTTTCTTTTGGAAAACTATTAAAGTTTGGAAGACTGGAGCAGTCATTGTCTTTTGGAAAAACTATTAAAGAAAGACTTATGTAACAAACTTTAGTTACGTTACATCTTTTCCTTCTTCTTTTCATGAGTGGTCTAAAAAGTTGGTGCGGTAAAGACTGGAGCAGCAGTGTCTTTTGGAAAACTATTACTACGGTTCATCACACTAGCCAGAGAACAAATAGGAACGTCAACTAATTGGCTGCAGATGACCCTTGCATTATGTCTTTTACCTTGTCTTTTACCTTAAATTACAATAGGGATAAAATTTTTAATTATATAAAAATTTAGAAATTATTTTATAATATAAAAATATTAATATAAAATGGTTCCTTTAATACGGATAACTTTATCCGTACTAATTTAGTAAAAGTTTTATTAACAATTTTGATTAAAACTTAGTTTCTATGTTAATTATTTGTTGTTGTTGTTGTTGTTTTTAATTTATTTTTCAAGCTTTGCTCATTTATTTGTCAAACATTTATATGTTTTAAGTGTATAACTTACACATTAATTTAGGTATAATAAAACATGAAAATAAAATTGAGGTATAATTATTAAGGGCTCACCACTTTTAGTTTTTAATTTTGATTTAAAATTAAATTAATTTATGGAATTAAAACTTTAATTCTAATTTATAATTTTATAACATATGCAATAAATTTAATTTTTAATATAATTTTATTTATTAAATAAATATATAACTATTTGACTATTTAATATTAATTACTAATAAAAATAGAATTAATATTAATGTAATTATTTAAGTTGTTGTTAATGTTAAATTTTATAACAAGACCTTCACTAAGTATGGTAATAGAATTAATATTAATTTTATTGTTGTTTGTTATGTACCTGATGCCTTTCTTTTGTACAAAGTCATGTGACAATTCTTAGGAGTCTAACTCATGACTTTGGTTAAATAACATGCCAGAAAACTTTATTTAAACTTTTTAAATAACTCTTTTTAGTTAAAATTAACATTTTTAATTTGGACTAATTTGATATGAAATTAACAAATAAATTTTAAACTAAGTTTAAATTTAAGTAATTGATTTAATTTATATTAAATAAGTAAGATGATATTATTTTAATATAGTTAATTAAAATAATTTCATTTTATTTAGTATTTTAAAAAATTAAAACAAAAATGATGTCATTTTAGTGTTAAATTAAGCATAATAAAATTAAGTTAAAATTGTTCGTAAAAGATTGATCGAAGTCGAGATAGAGATCATTTAAACTCGTAAGTAGACTCGCTATAAACCCTACTTTTAGTCCAAAATTTGAAGGGCACGGTGATCCTTTGTTGTACAGTCGCCCTACCATAATCATCCTTAACTTATAATTATGTATATCAATGTTGGTAAATTATTCAAAAGACAAAAGTAAGAGAAACTTTTAAGTTTCTATAACAAGAGGTCCTATTCTGCCTTTGCAAAGTAAGAGAAAGCAAGTGGCCTATCATATGAGAAATGTTCACAAAAGGAAAAGGAAATCAATCAGAAGGTTTCACGTTTCATTTCTTTAAACCAAAAGAGACTTTATTGGGGCACTCTTTAATTGATTCGGTCTGTTCTAAGTGTATTGTCTAATTCATTATGTCCACACACAACGACTTTCAACGACTTTTAAAATCAACGAAGTGTTAGAAATAATTTAGGGTTAGCAATCATATAAATAGATAATGTTAGGTAAGTAAAGTGATTAGAATCACTTTTTTAAGTTATTGTCTCGTTACTATAATAAATTTAATAAAATAATATTTTTATTCTTAATTCG
The DNA here is from genome assembly GCA_025629825.1 of Erythroxylum guanchezii. NCBI lineage: Eukaryota > Viridiplantae > Streptophyta > Magnoliopsida > Malpighiales > Erythroxylaceae > Erythroxylum > Erythroxylum guanchezii. Next base: position 791,984 of record JAOTAX010000196.1, on the reverse strand, counting down.
ATTTTTTTAATCAAATTTAGACAATTTTCTTAAGGGTCTATAAATAGATCCACATGGAACGATGGTCTCAGAAAATTTGTAATTATTTAGAACTCGGAATTGATATCGGAATCAGAGATAAAACTGAAATCAGGTATTCTGCATTACCTTTATTTTTAATCCTTTCATATAAATCCGGGATACGTAATAAGATCTGTCCTATGTATTATAAAATAATCTCAACTACTTTCCAAATCCTGACAGAAGAGGCACAAAGAAGAATTTAACATTCTTCAAAGGCTAAACATTGCAATTGATTTGTCATCCACCTTGTATTATCTCCATGACCAATGTGAATGTTCAATAATTCATCGAAGCTCAGCAACATTCTTTTAGACACTGATAGGATTGTTTGTGTAAGCGATTTCGGCCTCGCAAAGATCGTCTCAGCCGTCAGCAACGTGTCACAAAGCCTAACCAACTCCACATGGATAAAGGGGACCATTGACTATACTGCGAACTTCTCTCTCTTTATTACACAAGTATTGTAAAAGTAACGTAATGTTCAACTATCACTTCGGTTCATCACATTAGCTAGAGAATAAATAGGAACATCGACGCAAATGACCTTTGCATTATGTCTTTTACCTTAAATTATAATAGGGATAAAATTTTAATTATATAAAAATTTAGAAATTATTTTATAATTTAAAAATATTATTCTAAAATAGTATCTGGTACTAATCAATACCAATATTATATTTTCTCAGTAGTAATTTAGTAAAAGTTTTATTCACAATTTTGATTAAAACTTAGTTATTATTATTTGCATTTAATTTATTTTTCAAGCTTTGCCTATTTATTTGTCAAAAATTTATAGGTTTTAAGTATAAAACATACATATTAATTTAGGTATAATAAACAATAAAATAAAATTGAGATGTAATTATTAAGGGCTCACCAAGTTTTAGTTTTTAATTTTGATTTAAAATTAAATTTATTTATTTAATTAAAACTTTAATTCTAATTTATAATTTTATAACATATGCAATAAATTCAATTTTAATATAATTTTATTATTAAATAAATAAATAACTATTTGACTATTTAATATTAATTACTAATAAAAATAGAATTAATATTAATTTAATTATTTAAGTTGTTGTTAATGTTAAATTTTATAACAAGACCTTCACTAAGTATGGTAATGGACTACCAAAATGGTGTTATTTCAGATATTTTTTTAAAAAAAAGTCATTTTGGGAAGTTTAACTGAAAAACTATTATTTTGGGGTAGGGTGGGCAGGGCGGTTTGGACCTTTTGGTCTTGACCTGATTCTCCAATTTTGAGGTCAGTTTGAAGTAATACAAACATGGGAATTATATAAGTGATCCTTTAACTTGAGGTCACCAAAATTAAATTATATAGAGACTGTTATGTTTTGATACTATTTATGACCTATTTAATCATGAGTCGGTCAATCGATAGTTATTAAATATAATATGAACTATATGGGGGTAATTATGTGATCAAGATATGATTCATCATCCTAAAGTAATTAAGAAGAATGTTTCGTTGTTCTCGATTATTATTGATTTAAGAAATCCTTGGCTAAGGTAAAATGATAATTTGTAAATAGTTTACAAATGTCGTTAATCGAATCGATGACTAATAACGGAGAATTAATATGATTGGACTTAAAAAGAGTAGGCATTAATTTCTTGCTCTGTCTAATTAAAATATTATATGATGAAATGGTTGAATTATACAGAAAAAGCATGCATAGAAAGATTAGTCAAAACTATTTTGACATGCCTAAATATTTATGTGGTGATAATACGTTGCTAAACGCCAATCTTAATATATGATTATAAATGACTTAATTAGGGAATTAAAGATTTTTTAATTTATCTAATTCTAATGAGGAATTAGAATTAGAATTTATAATTATTGCCAACATATTTAGAAACTTAATATGTCTCACATAAAGAACGGGTTGAAGAGAACAAAGTTAATTTAATCAAGTTAGACTTGATTGTAAAGTTTGAGAAACTTTATAATTAAATATGAGATATTTAATAAATAAGGGTCAATATAAAGTATTGGATCTTATTTGGACATAATTGGTATTTATTTAAAATTATTTAGAATTCAAATTAAAGTTTAATTCTAATTTCAATTAAATTACTAACGTCCGAAAGTTTTTGTGAACTCAAGTTTTTGTGAACTCGATTTATTTATATATTTAACTACGATTTATAAATTACTAGAACGTCCAAAAGTTTTATTTATATATTTAAATATGATTCAATTGAGCTCCTCAAAAGTGAGCTCGACCCGAGAGTGTTAAAAATTACCAACTAATTCCTTCTAAAAAACTCTAGTTTGTAAAAAAAAAATCTAGAAAAATCGCCCAAGTTGACAACTTGGGTATTCCAGAAATCTCCAGCAACTTTCATCAAGTTGCAAAGTCGGTGTAGCTTGCCTATAAATAGGCAAGTCTAGCACACCATGTTGTGTGCCATATAAAAACACAAAAAAAGAGAGAAAGAAGTGTCCTAAAAGAGTGTAGTGTGTGTGTCCATGTTTCGTTCTTTTGTTCTTGTTTTTACAACTCCTTCGGTGTGTTTTGAGTTTTGTATTTGAATCCTTTTATTAATAAAATTATCGTCATTTTTTTAACAAAGAGGGCTAAATTATGTTAACTTTTGTGGAAACAACTTGACAAGAAAGTCACAGTCCTCTCTTGGCAACGTCACATTGCTCTGTTTGGGGTAATAATTAAGACAAACTTTAGTTAAACCTTTTCCCTTTTCTTTTGGAAAACTATTAAAGCTTGGAAGACTGAAGCAGCAGTGTCTTTTGGAAAACTAGACTATTAAAGAAAGACTTATGTAACAAACTTAAGATATTAGAGAACTTTATAATATCTTAAGATTACCGATTCATTAGAGTCAGTCAACTCTCGACAAAGACTTTTAAGAGTTGAGTCCCACCTTGTACGTTCTTCGGCAGCAAACATAATAAAAGAAGACATTCATAACTTCAATATTCGCAAGTTGAAAACAGAACGAAAGAAAGAAAGAGCTCAATCTTCACAGTTTAAACCCAAATGAATCTTTATATTAGCACCATCCTCTCTTCATTTGCATGTCTGCAACTGATCCTTTTAATATCTTCCAACTTCCAATGGTGTCAGGCCAATTCTTTAGGGAATGAAACTGACAAGATTGCTTTGCTCCAATTCAAGAGTGGGATAAGCAGCGACCCTTTCGAAATCTTCAACTCCTGGAATGATTCCAATTCCTTCTGCAAATGGTATGGCATCAAATGCGGTCGCCGACATCAACGAGTCACGTCCTTGAAAATAACTAGAAAGAATTTGGTTGGAACTATATCGCCCTTCATTGGAAATCTAAGTTTTCTCCAGACTCTGGTGCTGAGAAACAATAGTTTTACAGGTGAGATACCACAGGAAGTTGGCAACTTGCTTCGGTTGAGATACTTTTCTCTCAGCTATAACATTTTATGGGGAGATATTCCAACCAACTTGTCTCATTGTACCAAGCTCGAGGCTATAGGTTTTTCATACAACAAGCTTGTTGGAAAAATCCCTGAAGACTTTGGTTCTCTTGTGGAGCTAAAGTTTGTGGGCGTTACTCGAAACAACTTAACAGGAAAGTTACCATCTTCACTTGGCAACCTCACATTGCTCAATTTCCTTGTTGCTGGAGGCAACAATTTGGTGGGGAAGATTCCTGTTGAAATAGGCAAATTGTCAAGCTTAAAAGGATTCCAGATTTCAATCAATAGTATTTCTGGTACAATTCCTGAGACCCTTTTTAATATTTCGTCACTCAGTGATTTTGCAATTACTGATAATCAAATTCGTGGGACTATACTATACAACATTGGCCTCAATCTCCCAAATCTCAAATTCTTTGGCATTGCCGGAAATAGATTCTATGGATCGATCCCGGATTCACTTAGCAATGCTTCTAAGCTGGAAGTAATTGATACTGGTAGCAATAACTTTGATGGACAGGTTCCAATCACTTTGGGAATTCTAAAAAATCTTCGAATATTAAACCTCAGCAACAATAGCCTAGGAAGTAGATCAATAAATGACTTGATTTTCTTAGCATCTTTGAAGAACTGTACCAATCTGGAGTTCCTGACCCTCGCTGGAAATAACTTCGGAGGTGTTTTGCCTACTTCACTTACTAATTTATCTTCTCGGCTAAGTAATTTATACCTTGGAGGCAATTATTTCACGGGAAGTATTCCTGCAGGACTAAACAATCTAATCAGCCTAAGTGCTTTAGCCATGGACTACAACCATTTAACTGGTTCCATTCCCTCTAAACTTGGAATGTTAACCAACTTGCAAGCATTATATTTGAACGAGAACAGGTTGACCGGTCAAATTCCATCTTCCATAGGCAACCTCAGTCATTTGTCTAGGCTAGACTTGTCTGAGAATCATTTGGAAGGAAACTTTCCTTCAAGTATTGGAAATTGCCAATCTTTGGTTGAACTCTATGCTTCCAAAAATAAGTTTAGTGGAACCATACCCAAGGAGATACTAAGCCTGCCTTCCTTAAGTAAATCGCTCAATTTGTCATGGAATTCCTTAACAGGAAATCTACCAATAGAAGTGGAAAATCTGAAGCAATTGAATACATTAGATATCTCTGCAAACAATTTGTTTGGTGAAATTCCAACAACCATTGGACAATGCCTTGGCATGGAAAAACTTTACATGAATGCAAATTTCTTCCAAGGTTCGATTCCTTCATCTTTGGCTTTCCTAAAAGGCCTTCAAGAATTAGACTTGTCACGAAACAACCTTACTGGTGAAATTTTCCAAGTTCTACAAAGCATACAATTTTTAAGTTATCTAAACCTTTCTTTCAACGACCTTGAGGGAGAGGTTCCAACTAGAGGGGTCTTTACAAATGCAAGTGCGGTATCATTGATCGGAAACAAAAAACTTTGTGGTGGTGTTCCTGAACTTTTTC
>JAOTAX010000196.1:726994-780576 GCA_025629825.1 Erythroxylum guanchezii | reverse complement strand
TCTTCAGAATCATCTGAGGCTATTGCTTTTTATGTTTATTAATGATAATTTACTAGTTATTGTTTGTTGCCAAGCTGCTATTTCTGGGTTCATTTGGACATTAACATATGTGTGAAGCCTTTTAAAGAACTAAAGATTTAGATTTTGCAGTTCTAACATTTGGTTTGGAATTGGCCAATGTTGGTGGATAGTTATACATATCTGGAAGCCCATTCTGACATTGATACGGTTCTAATGTTTCCATTTGTTGCTTAATTTGAACGAAACAAAAAAAAAGGAAGAAAAATGTACCGGTATATTTAGTAACATTATGATGAAATTCTTTGAGATTTGGCATCCTACCAAACTTTGGCCAATTGATGATATGCTAAATCAGTGTAGCATTATGATTTTGCTTGTGGTCTAGTTAAGGGAGTGATGATTTTGGTTGAGCCAACCTTTTTGTTTGTGGTCCATAGGAGTCCCTTAGATATGATGCAAAATAGATCTTGTTCTATCCCTAATCAGAGATTTCTATATGACAAATTTGAATCGGAGTTTGTAAGGGGAAGGAGAACGAGTCCTCAATTGTTTTAATCTTGAAACTGCATATGTAGCTCATGCTTGTTTAACCTGGGAGGCACTTCACTGTCTGTATGCACTTATGTGTCAGAAAATTTGATGCCAACCCGAGAATCGAACCTGTTACAATCAAAGTGCTGAGCAGTTTCAACAATTCCAAGTGTTATAGGCTTATAGCAGAGATTTATTGAAAATGAGCCTTTTGAGCTAGGTATGAGAGCAGAAGCTTACGCTCGTACCAGGAAAGTTTTGCCTAAACTGCTTCAGGTTCCAAACATAAAAGGTAAGTTCTCTGCCATTACAAATTAAGTCCTAATTACGAGTTCACTTTGTATTCCAATGAAGGACTATGAATTTCTTATATAAAATAATGAATTTCATGGATATCTACAGCTTCAGATCAAAGAGAAAAAGAGGAAGAAGAATCTGATTGGGTAGTTCTTGCTCCTGATCTTATCACCATCATTGAGAGCTCAGTCCTCACTTTCCACCTCTTCATCAAGTTGGATAGGAGAAAACAGAATCGTGTTTTAAACTTGTTTGGAAATCAAAACCAGATCGCAACCCCTCTTCAGTTGATTCAGTCCTCACTTGAGAAGGTTAGACTTTATCGTGTTATTTTGTAGTTCAATTAATTTTGTATATCAATATAATATGCTGAAGATTGTTCCTTTTTGATGCTGTTGGTACCTCCCTTTCAACTTCAATCCATGTAAAAATTTGCAGAAGAAGACTAAGTTGAAGGAACTCTGTAAGAAGAGTAGAGCTTGGAAGAAGAAATCTTGGCCGCAAGTGTATGCAGATGTTGAACTGCTGTTTAGCCTAATTGACATTAGGCTCATATCCAGGGTTCTTAAGATGGTGAGAATAACTAAAGAGCAGTTGATTTGGTGTGAAGAAAAGATGAAGAAACTACATTTATCAGATGGGAAGTTGCATAGAGACCCTTCTGCCACCCTGTTCCCCTGTTGATAGCTGCAAAACCAGGAATGTTGGGATAAGATTTATCAGTTCTTGCAGCTGCAGTGAAGCATCCTTTTTTTCCTTTGACATAGAAGTGGCATGAGGACTTGGTTCGATTCGCATGCTAGAGTTAATTATCGGTGAATGCGGATTATTTATAACATGATCTTATTGCCAATAGGTGGTAAGAATGATTGGGAAAAAAAAGAAGAAGGTATTACTGCAGCTTTTAAATCTCTGTAGTTTGCTGAACATAAATTACTTGACTTGTAGATTGTTTGAAGATTGCTTCTCCCTAGCCAATATCATTTCAAGTTCATTTTCTGTTTTGTCCCCATTTGTGTTTAACCATGTCTAAACCATATTTTGTTACTTCTAAACCAGTTCATCCAAGCTTTGTGCTAATGTAAAAAGTCATCACCACCTGGTCCTTCAGATTTCAACATAGTAAGAGAATAAGCATTAGTTATGCAGAGCTAAGCAAGTAAATGAAAAGGAAATGGCCTCAAACCCCAATTTAGTAGTAAGATATAAGGAGAATCATTGCTTTCACAAAAGTTGAAAGCCTTATGAGTTTATCCAATATAAATAGGATTGACAATGTGTCCGCCCAGTATGAACTCGAACACAATGCTTTTTGAACTCAAACTCGAGCTTAATTTTGTGCTCGAACAGGCATAAATACCCGAATTTGAATCTGGGATATTCAAAAATTTTCAATAAAATTAGAATAAAAGACAAGTTTTTTCAATTTGATTCGTTTTTAAAATATATTTTAATAATTTTAATATATTATATTAATTAGACATACACATTTTTATTATTTTTTGTTAAAATTTTGATAAATTTACCTAATCTAAATAAAAATTGATGAAAAAAGTGTGAATTATATTTGAAAATATTAAATTATAATAATTATTAAGAAATGAATTAGGCCTGTTTTTATTATGATGGTCACATAAATCAAGATGTCATTTTCTTGTAAGATACCGTCTCCCTCCCATAAACTGAAAGGGAAACGTATTCCTATGTGACAAAATCCAAAGAACTTGTAATCATAAGGACAATCAATGAATGATGTCAGCTACAGTTTTGTTGCCACGTGTCACCAACCCATTTCCTCAACAACTTTAACTAACACGTGTATTAGCATGACCTGGTATAGCTCCCATTGTAAGACCAAAAAGCCCATAACTTGGTAGACAAAGATGATGAGTAAATCTGAGAACCTCATGCTTGTTTTGCCTAGTGGCTGTTTGGTCATTGAGTATGATAGATAAACAATGAAGTCATCTGGTTTAAGCAATTGATGAAGAATAAATTAATGGGAAATAATGAATAGATGTGGGATTATAAAGAAATATAAAAGAAAGTCCAAAGCGTGAATCTTTAGCTAACTTGGAGGGTTTTTTGTGTAGGTGAGTTTTGTATTTTCCAAAGCAAAACAACCTTCTGTAAGTTCTGTTAGACTTTGTGTGTCCTGAACAGAGCTTTCCAATACACTTGGGGCGGTTTTGTTTCAACCTTGGAGAGCTGTTATCGTCTACCAGGTACAGAGCTTTGCTTGCATATGTGTGTGTCTGCTTTGCGGGTGGACGGGGTTGAATTATGTATGTATGGCTATGATCATTTGAGTTGATTGGTCGCTTTTGGTATTCGTAGAGAGTTTTCATGAGCTTACGGTTTAAGGGCTGCTTTAATTTTCAAGAAATTGGCTTACTTTCTTGTCTTTCTTCAGTTGTGTTGAGACCTGTGGGTGGGTTGAGAGTAAAGGTGAGACTTTTTGGATAAAGATGAGGTCTTTACGTGATAGAAATTGTAATCAGTATCTGTTATAAGGATAGATGATATCAAAATTTATTTTTGAAAGATTTGGCTGTGCGAATACTGATTCTGTGTTTCTTTTCTTCTACAAAATAGCGGGTGTAGGTGGGTGGATATGCTTGTTAGGTGTTAACGCAGACACTCATAATGACACGAGCAACTTTGAATGTCGACATGAATAATATATTGCCAAATACTTTGATTTCTGTTCTTGGTCTGGTAAATGTTGATTGAAAGTCCTATTTTGTGGTAAAAAAGAATATGGTTGAAGCTAAATGACTGTCGAAACCTAACCTTTGGATTCTGAGTATCTATTTTCTGTTTGTTGTTGCCGGGATTTTTTATGACTTTTACATTGATGAATGTAGCACTGAATTGACAATGGAATGGCCGCCTTGGGGGAACTGATGCTCCTTTTTTCCGTTGAATAGATAATGCTATAACAGGTTGTTTGACAATTCTTGGTGGGATGGCAACGGAGAGCCCTATGAGATTGACTGAGACTACTGGAGCTAGGAAATGGCCCTTCACTAAGGAGACATCTATGCTTGGATCACCCTTAAGTAACATGACAACAGAAGAATTGAGCTTCCTTTTGAAGGGGGATAGAGTACAAAAATATGATAGAAACACTGGTCCTAGTCGAAGCGGTAGTGCTCCACCAAGCATGGAGGGGTCATTTGCTGCTATCGGAAATCTTTTAAGTCAAGGGAGCTTCAACCTGGATTCTAGCCTGGAGAGTCTCAACAGTGTTATTGAAAATTGTGAGTCTGAGGAACAACTGCGATGTGATCCATCATATTTTGCCTACTACTGTTCAAATGTCAACTTGAATCCAAGGCTTCCTCCGCCTCTTATGTCAAGAGAGAATAGACGGCTAGTACGCCACATTGATGGTTTGGGAAATAATTGGAAATATCCTTCTTCAGATGATAGTGGCAATAAAGTCTTTCAAATTACTCGAGGTTCATTAGCAACTCACAAGGAGGAACCTGAGGATGAAAGTTCACCTGGAGAAGGTTCAGAAACTTACTCAGAGAATGGCAATTTACTTCATTCTAGTGAAAATTCAATTTCTTTGGCAGCTCGCCACAAAAGTGTGGTTGATCTGATACAGGTATATGACTTACTCTTTCAAATACCTGTGAATGGAGTATTTGTAAAATAGGATACTGATAGTTTTATTAGCCTTTTTCCTGTGTTTCCCCTGTATTCTTGAATATTCATCTGTTGAGCTATTTGAGTAGAAGTTGAGAGTTATGTATATGATGGTTGTCCATGTGATGCAAAATGATTTTGCAGTATTTTCCTAGCGGAAAAATTCGTGATCAGTAAAGATGCTCGTAGTACTATGCACAACTTCCTGCATGGTTCTGTTAGGAATCATGTGAATTTGCCTCACAACATCAAATCCTGCATGGTTCAATTCTTGGACTATGCATGAATTGTGAGGGTCCACAAAAGTACTATCTTATCTGGTTAAATAGAGGTATTAAAGACTATCAACAACATGACTATACATTGTTGAATCAGAGAATGGTTCACCTCTATGAATGTTGATTCTGTAGAGGTCAATTTGGATTAGGTATCAGATTAACCTTGTCCACTTTAGTGGAGTGAAGGCAGACTCGTGCTTTATTTTTTCTTGAGATAAGAAAAAGCTATTCTTTTCCCATTTGGCATGCACACCAATACAGTAATGCAACTTGCCAAAGTCTTTTACAGCAAATTTGGACCAACCGTATGATCAAAGTTTCAATATGTTTTGCAGCATTGCCAGTAATAATTATATCATCCACATAAATGAGGCAGAATAGTTGGATATCTCCTTTGGCAAAAGAAGAACAATGTGTTTGTTTTTGAACCTTGAAATTCAAGAGTAATCAAGAATTTGTAAAGCACCGATGCCAAACTCAAGGTGCCTGCTTTAGACTATAGAGGGATTTTAGAGATGACAACGTGATTTGGATATTGTGTGTTGCAATATCCAAAAAGTTGCTCCATATACACTATTTCATCTAGAGTGCCAAGTAGAAAGGAATTGGAAACGTTTATCTGTTTAATAGGCCAACCACATACTACAAAAGATAAAACAAGTCTAATGGTTACTGATTTTATAACAGTACTAAATGTATCACTGAGATCCAGTCCAGGGTGTCGGTGTATCCCTTTGCAATGAGGCGAGCTTTATAATGCTTTGTTGCGTCCTATAATATTTTGAGATAAAGTTCTATGCTTCCATGTTCCTTTTTGAATCAAGGCATTGTATTCCTCCTTCATTGCTCAATACCAATTTGAATTTTAATTGCCAAGGAGTAGCAAGTAAGTATTGGTTCAGTGTGAAGTTTGAATTCTTTAGGTTTGCCCAATTTTGACCAGTCAGCCTTTTGTGGTTGTTGAGGTGGAGAGGGTATTGGATTGGGATATGTTAACAACTAAGGATGGATACTTTGGGATGAGTAATGTCATTTGTAGAGGAGTAGTCGTTTGTGGGTGTTTTGTAGATGTGTGTGAATTATAGCGGAAGAAGATTGGAGAGGCAGCCACAGTAAAAATGGAAGTAGTAGGACTAGTTAAATTGATATTGGGTTGCACGACAAGAGATGAACTGAGATGATGAACGTTACATGGTGCAACTGCATTATGGACCGCAAAGCTAAAGACCTGACCAAATAAGGCCTGGTGTGAGATGTGAAGTCTATTAGAATCAAGTGTTATATAAAGAGAGTAGAATGGCTGTTAAGCCGTACGTTGTTCTGATAAAATAAAGAAACCCATTGAAGAGGAAGGCATCTTGTTTATTGTATTATATAATATATACAGCTATGGTCTACATAAAGATAGGCACAAATCAAGATATTAAGGTTACAGATACAATAACAACATTGATTCGTAAATGGCCTCTAAAGTCTTGGTTTGATTAGTGGGTAAAGATCTACTTCCCAATGATCGGCAACTTGAGATACCTTTTTAGAAATTGATAGTGGAAGTTTTCATTTCCCATTTCTTTTAGTGGAGAGCAGTAACGTAACAGCTTTATGATCACTTCATCTCTAACATGGAAGTTCTGAGTTCTCTCATTAAATTTTTTTCCTGCTGGTTCTAAGGCATTAATGTTTCCCACCATCTTGGACTGATGGATTATGTGCAGGAAGACTTCCCTCGGACTCCTTCACCCGTGTATAATCTGTCTCAGTCTCCAAGTCATGGAGCAGAGGAAGCTAATGATCATTATACTCATACTCTTTCGTCCAAAGTTTCTTCTATCAGGACATCAAGAGAATTAAAAGCAAGCCCAAGTTCTTCTGATGTTTGTGTTAATATGCATGCCACGGAGGTAAATGCTATGAGGTTAATAACTGAGAATGATCCCTCTACCACAACTTTCCCCAGCTCATCATGTCTCAATGGGACACCAAGCAGAGAGCTGAATAAGACAAACACTTCAGATACTTGTTTGGAGGTTGATCCTTTGGTAGGCAATTCCATTCAGTGTGGTAATTCGAGGAAGGATCTTAGTATAAAGAAGAAACAAGATGATAACCAATCTTATGGGAGGTTGTCACAGCGTCATGCACATGTACAGCAACAAATTCCTTTTCAGTCTCAAGTAATATCTCAAAGAATGCAAACACCTGTACATACTCCTGTGCTCAACCCTCCTTTATATGCTTCAGCAGCAGCATGTATGACTGCAGGAACTCCATTTTATTCTAACTTTCAGCCTTCTGGTATATACTCGACACACTATGGCATGAGTGGATACGCTCCAGGTCCTCCATTTCTTCCCCCATTTTATGCTGGATATTCTTTTCAAGGAACTGTGCCAATGCCTTTTGGTGCTTCCTCTGGCCTAAAGTTTGATGGTAGGAATGCCCCTAATTCAGCTGGAGAGACAAGTCCACATGCAAGTGGATTGCAACATGTGGGAAAGTTCTATGGGTCTAATGTTGTAATGCCGGAACCTTCTTTTGTGGATCCTCTACACATGCAATATCTTCAACATCCTTCTAATGAGACATTTGGAAACACAGGTCATCAAAGTCGCTTTGCATCAAATGGGAATACGAGCATCCAGATTGATGCATATACCCATCAAAAAGATTCATCTATTGCTGCTTATATGAGTGATCAGAATGTGTTGCATACAACATTTGGAAGTCGAAGTATTCCAGGTCCTGGAAAATTGGGGATCAGCAGCAGCAGTTTGTACAATTTCCCCCCTAGCATTAGCGCCATGACCCAGTTCCCTACCTCATCTCTTCCATGTCCTCTATTACCATCATCTGCAATAGGTAGAATGAATCGTCCAAGCCACCACAATGACATGGGGGTTCCCCAAGGTTTAAGTAGGAAAGCAGGAGCCTATTCCGGCAGTCAAGGACAGAGAGGAATGAGCAGCTTTGATGACCCGAAGAGGCATTATTTACTTGAAGAGCTAAAATCAAACAGTGCCCAAAAAATTGAACTTTCTGATATAGCAGAGCGTATAGTTGAATTCAGGCAGTTTTCTATACTGACTTTGTGTTGCTTTTTTCTCCATAATGTGTTTTTTATGGCATATGCAGTATAACAATTAATTTTTATTTCGTGTCCAATTCCAGCGTTGACCAGCATGGAAGCCGATTTATTCAGCAAAAGCTGGAACAATGCAAAGTTGAGGAGAAGGTTTCTGTATTTGATGAAGTACTTCCTCATGCTTCAAAGTTAATGACAGATGTATTTGGTAATTATGTTATTCAAAAGGTAACCTCTTGTCAGTTGCCTGCTTTACATTTTTTTTGCTCAATAAGCTACCTGCTTTAACCCCAATCCATCGCTCATGCTATAAGAATTTGCAATTAAATGTTGAGTGCTAAATGATGTTGCTGATTCTTCAACTTCAGTTTTTTGAACATGGAAGTCCTGAACAGCGAAAGGAGCTTGCAGATAGACTTAGGGGGCACGTTTTGCCATTGAGTCTGCAGATGTATGGTTGTCGTGTAATACAGAAGGTACTCTAGCTGGCTTAAAGAAATAATTTTGCAAATCTGTTTTTATTTCTTCTATTACATATTAATTTTTTGCTTTACTCTGAATATACGAAATGGTGTACTAAATCAAAAACAATAAATTACTTTAAATGATGTTTACTGAATATAATAATAACATTGCACTGACTTTTTGGATAGCTTTAGGCTGTAGTTCGAGGCATTGGAGATCTATCTGGATGATGAGTTGGCTTAATTGTTGCTGTCACTTAATGATTTCTGCACAGGTTATATATGATAATCACAACTTCAAAATTTTGTTTCTCTAGGCCTTTGAAATGATTGGACTTGACCAGAAGATAAAGCTTGTGCAAGAGCTTGATGGGCATGTGATGAGATGTGTGCATGATCAAAATGGAAATCATGTAATTCAGAAGTGTATAGAGTGTGTTCCTGTAAAGAATATTGATTTTATTGTATCTGCTATTCAAGGCCAAGTTGCCACACTTTCCACGCATCCCTATGGTTGTCGTGTTGTTCAGGTATGATTGCATAGCTTGTTGAGTGTACAGCGAGTAGGCATTTTCCTTTATTCTTTACCTAAGTTCTTGTTTTGGTCCATGATAGAGAATCTTGGAGCATTGTTCAGATGAGCTGTATAGTCAGTGTATAGTGGATGAAATCTTAGAATCAGCTTACCTTCTTGCTCAAGACCAGTATGGCAATTATGTTATCCAGGTTCATCATATTTTCTCTCTGCTTTTTGTTTTGTTATTTATTTATGCTGTTTGATCTGTGGCGGTGAATAGTATGTGGAGTCGTCATCTGTATCATCACTTTTGGAACTTTTATGATCCCAGTGCATACAAGATTCAGCAGTTATTTTTGTACTCTAACTTCACTAGCAATTGACATAAATCTTTTTTAAACAATCATGCACCTGTATCCTTTTCCGAATGAGTGCGTTTCAAGTTCATTTTCTTGTCTGTTTTTCATATTAAGTTGATTCAGAGTTTTCCAAAGTCTTAGGTTTCTTTTCCCTTTTTCTCTTGCAATCTCAAAATCATTATGCTATTTGCAGCATGTGTTGGAGACAGGAAAGCCCCACGCGAGAAACCAAATTATAAGAAAGTTGACTGGGAAAATTGTGCAAATGAGTCAGCATAAATATGCATCGAATGTGGTGGAGAAGTGCTTGGAATATGGTGATACTTCTGAACGGGAACTTTTGATTGAGGAGATCGTTGGACAATCCGAGAAAGATGACATCTTGTTGGTAAGTGGAACTGAAGTGATGGCTTGTTATGTAGTATTCCTTGTAATTTTGTAACTTCTATTTTCCTTTGATTTTCTTGAAGTCTGAATTAAATGAAAAGGCATAACTAGTCTGTTTTGCTACTCTGGTAATTCCCTTCTTGTTTATTAGTACTACTCGCTGATGCCAAATTCGTTTTCTGAACAAAAGGTTTCTTCAACATGAAGTTTGTAACAGAACTAGAATTTGAGTTTGTATCTCAATTTAATATCATCTAGTATGCATCAGAATCTTACAGCATAAATGTTAGTTTATCACATGGAAGTTGAACTGCATGAAATATGGTTTAGTAGAGGTATTCCAAAAAGAAAATTCTGGACAGAATACAGCAGATGGTGAAAATTTTCAGATTACATTACGCCTGCTGATTATCTGTTGTTGCCCTTTTATGTGACAGACAATGATGAAGGACCAATTTGCTAATTATGTGGTCCAGAAGATTCTGGAAATAAGCAATGATAGACAACGTGAAATATTACTTGTTCGTATACGCATCCACTTCCATGCTTTGAAGAAATACACTTATGGAAAGCACATTGTTGCGCGTTTTGAGCAACTGTATGGTGAAGGTACTTGAATTCTGTTATACCAACAATTTAGTAGTTCCTGTCTCTGAGTCAGTCACACTGTCATGTTTCTTAACTGGAATTTTAAAAGATTGAAGTTTGTCTTTATGCAATAGTGCATAAGCAATCACAATCAGCCTGCATCTTACGGTGACTCTTTAGATAGCTTTACGGTTTTAGTTTTACGAAAAGATCATTCTGCGCACAATGCACTTATACTGACTATGATTGTAATCCAGATTGCCAAAGGTTGGAATCGTGAATTGCTGAAGATGATAAGGCCGGCACAATATCCTGCTCGACTGATGTAAGAACATCACTAAGGAGGAGTCTCGGCAAGTTAGTTAACAGGATATACTGAATACATAATCTGCTAAGAATGCTCCTGAGTGCCAATTAGTTCCTGAGATTACAAATTCCGTACAGACACTAGCTAGTTTTATGTATATTTTGTATGTAAGAAGTTGTGAATGGTTATGCAAATTCTATGGGTGTATAGAAAGAAACAAAGGAGATTAGCTTCAGGTGATTATATGGTCATTTTTCATGAATCTTAAAGCTGTTTCTTTTCATCTGTTTCCCTTCTAAAATATGCATATTTGCTTGTGTCTGAACATGCTCCACAATGGCCCTTTTTGTTCTGGAAAAGGAAAATAAGACTTTGAACATTTGCTTTGTGATTTGAGATTATGAAGAAGCTGATAAATGTAATCCTTTTTCCTAAGATATATGAGAGACTGAAGATCCGTTGTTTTCTCTTTAATACAGTCAATGGTTACATTATCTTGGAGGAAAATGACAGTGGCAATGCTATGTAACAGGATACACCTTGCCAGTCACCTTAATTGCAGAGAAGTAGATATTATCTTATTTAATTGCGAATGGTTAATTAATTTATTTAATAATTAACGTATAATTCCAAAAAAAACGTCATAGTTTCTGATTCCTTATAATCCAATCGTGAAAAATCATTCCCCTATAATAGCAAAATAAAATAAAATGCACAGAGAAAACCATTCACCAATGAACAAAAAGGGTTTTTTTTAAATCCCTCTTCTAAAGTGTTTCTTCTGGTCTTTGGACAGAGCTATTGACACAGACATGAAGAAGAAGATTAAAAAAAAAGGGTATTGTTGAGAGATAGAAGATGAAACAAAGGGTATTGTTGAGCTATAACAATCTCAGCTTTAGGATCTTTTGTTACTTGAGGTTTTCTGTGTTTGGTTTTGAAGGGGTATTGGAAACATTGATAAAATCTTATCTTTCTGGTTTTTATATTCAAGTTTGGGAAGAAGATTGGAATTGCTGCTTATCGGAGGCCTTTTGCTACATGGGAGAATGAGAATTTTATTTGGTTGAATCAAAGTTACAAGCTTTGGAAGTTAGAACCTTAATTTTTGTTAGAAGTGATTGTTCTGTGTAGATTGATGTTCCATTTTACTCAAAAGGACATCAGACAATAGAGCTGTTGTTCCTTTTCCTTGAACCTGAGAAAAGCATACATATCAGTTAAAGACAACAGTAGTTCCTAACAAAACATTGAGCAAGGACCAAGATTTCCCGAGCTCCAAGTACGGCATGCCTGTAAGCTAACTAAACTCATCTTCATATAGATAGGCTTCTGACAAGTGTCACTTTGTTCACAACTACCAGCAATTCTACTTGCTTGGCCACTTGGGAAGGAAGCATGATCAAATGAGCAACATACGCTGTAACAGGTCTGGTTATGAATTAACAAAATTTCTCATCGATGATAAATAAACCTCTTGTGTGCATGTTAGAAATTGACACTTGACAATTTTCTGGCAAAAAACTGTAATGGGCATGCGAAAAAAATGATAGCCCAAGCTAATAACCTCAAGGCCTGGAAAATGGAAACCAGTGCAGAAAATAGCAGCTTCTACCTTGGATCTTCCATACAGCAAACAGCAAGTTTGCAAGGACCTTTCTGTATTATGAATAGAAGCTGAAAATACTAAGCTCAAAACAGGAGTTATGGTTACGGTTACGGGAGCTGTTTCTCCATGAGCAGTATGTCTTTAAAGGCTTCATAAAACATCCAAGTGATGCCAGATGAAGGCATAACTTTTAGACAACTTGCCCCCCACCCCCTGTAAAGGCCCCTCAAGCCCCTTTCCTGAATGATTTCTGAAAGTGCTGCTGCCATGTGAGGGGGACACTTACCCTGAAGTGCACCGACCATTAGTCGTTTCCTGGCTACTTCTAATGGAAAGCTGATCGTACTGGCAGTAAAACCTGCAAAACATAAATAGAGTTAATATCATGGGAGCTCAATAGTCACTCTTCCAAGAACTTGACCATTCTTGCTAATTGTTTTAAATAGTTTTTAGCTGAGATAAATCAAGTTAGCACTCATTTTTACTACATTTGTTTTGGAAAATCAAAGGTGAATTTTCAAGGCACATTAGTGTAAGAAATCTCAATATCTCACCTGCAAGAGCTCCAATGATTAGCATTTCAGGGCGGTTTAATGACTCTTTATTTTTTGAGTGACAGTAGGACGTCTTCATTGTTTCGTACATGAAATAATAGCATGTACTATATGGAAGCATGCCAATTAACGTAGGTGAAATACCAGCATAGAAGCCACCAATACCTCCACTGTTGTATATTTGGCTAATTGCTACATTTAGACTAGGATATATATCAGGACTTACAGTTAACCGATCCTGTAGGAATTCCAAGTAACAAAATTAGTTCTGTGGAAAGAATAGATATATATTTCTATGTTCATACAATAAACTCATAACAAGAAAAAAGATTACAGCCCAGATATCTGATCCCCATTCAAATCCTGCTTTAACCAGGCAAGTGCTTTAAGATTGATTCAGGGTCAAAAGTTGTTAGTACCTTTAAAACTTCAAGAGGATGGCATGCAAGAGTGCTAATAACCCCAGCTGCGGCACCGGCTACAGCAACTGGAGAAATCCAGGAGAGGGACATGTTGAAATGAATAGGACCAATTTGCAATTTCGGGCAATCAGCCTGATTCCACTTCTCTTGAGCTGATGTCATGGCCCTCTTGACACACTCAAATGTTGCAAACTCAATGGCCTGAGTAGGGATTATTCGAATAGTGTTAATGGCATTGCCAGCCCACAGTCCTTGCCAACCCTGCTGCTCGATGACCTCCAAGAAACTACCTGAAATGTTTTTGGATCCAACACCAACCACCATTCTTGTTCTGTATATTTCAAATGTTACAGGTTAGACGATAGAAGTTCTTCAAATCATTGGTTGCCATCAAATAGCCGGTCTAGTCACTTAGAATCTAAAGCCATTATCTGTGATCTAATATTCAAATTTCTGATGTAATTAGTATCAGTTAGAGGAGCTTTTGAATATTTCAATTTCAATAGTTACGCTGGTCAAATTCACAATGGTGTGCAATAATATAAACATGCCATCATGAATTCAATTCAAATGCAAGCATAACTTCAGTATCAATCAAGCTGTACCTTTTTAAATACTATTCTAAACCAAGTAAAGGATATAATCCAATGTTTCTTCACTTATGAGCAGAATGAAGTCCAGTTCATTTCCAGCATTTTACAACTATCACTTCATTATGTGTCCGTAATAAGACCTTCCTGCCTTAGCAACAATACAATGAATAACCGCATCTCAACCCCAAACAAAATACCATGCTCAATGCCTTGTTATAGTTTCCATATAGCATCAGAAGATGCAATCAAACTTGTTTGTAAAAACAAAATAACAGAATATAATCAATCAAGAGTGATTGACAAAATACTTAAAATAAATGTTGTTTGTATATGCAAAAGAAACCTGATGGTCTCTAAAGGAGCAAGAACAACTTTGGTCATGGCACCAGCTAAAGCCCCACTGAGAAACTCGCCAACTTCTCTAGTCCTCAAGAAACCCTGAGTTAAAATAAAAGGAGAGTCAAGATTGCTAACAACCTGTAAGTCAATGCTCTCTTCACAAAGCGTGTTCTTCACAAAGAGTGTTCTTTAAGGAGCAAAGTTAACAACAAACAGCAGCAGTAGTTACAGATTTCTTGGCAACTATGTGAATGGATACCCAGGTAAGTTACAATACGAACATATTTTCCGTGCAATCACCATATTAAACGAAAGATCTCCAAATCATGAGTTATCAATTAGTTCATATTTTCTCACATGGAAATCATTCAAAGACCAAGGATCGTTGAGCTTTAGATTCGTTCCCCACAGCAATCATATTTAAACTAAAGCCAGCAAATATCTGTATAAACAAAAGAAGTTTAACAGCCCTTCTCAGCCCTGACCATTTGGAGAGATAAGTGCCCCAACAAAATTTGAAACTACAGTGTGTGAATGAATGGAATGACAAGAGCATAATTCAATTAAAAATGTATGACATTTGCCCAAATTCTTACTCAACTAGGTGTCTCTCGAGGCTTACTCCACCACTGTCACCTTCCCAACTTCCCCAATTCCTCAATAAACATACAGATAACATACTCATAAATGCCGACCATATGAAACTTTCAAGCAACAAAAAATATGTACTTCAACAACTCAATAACAGAAACGAAGAGCACCCACTTACTTTAAGAGCAAGACCAATGTCAGGGACTTGGAGCTTGAGCTGGAAAGGAGGTGCAGGTTTTGAAGAAGAAGAAGAACGACTAATGGGTTCCATCTTCTCAAGGTCCAGCTCTTTGGGAAGCACCACCATCGTCATGTTAGTGTACACATCTCCAAAAACCCCTCCTCCGTACTTCTTCTTCTGCGTTTCAAAGTCCATATCTTTCAATAATCAGATCAAGAAATGGGCAAAAAGATTGAAGCTTTTTATGCAATTTCTCTTTTTCTCTCTTTCCAGAAGAGAAAGATATGATCTCTAGTTTTCAGTTAATCAAAGATTCACTTACATATATAAGAAATCAAAGACTCTTCTCCCAAAAGACAATAGACAGAGAGAGAGGAGAAAGAGATGGGAATTTGACGTGCCTGTGAACGAGTATCCTGGGACATTGACGGATTTGGAGTCTTTGGAGCTTGGAGGGAGGGGGAGAGGGAGAGACGGAAAGACCGACCGATTTTTTTTCAATACCCTTCTTTCATTTTTCTCTTTTCTGAATAATTTCTTTTGAAACCATACTTTTCTATGCCCTTTGAAGGGTTAATTTTCCCTTTATGTGTTAGATTTGCAAATAGAAATTCTAGGGGCTCTAGGGTTTCATTGCAATGCTTAATTTCAGTTTGGCAGCATCTTGTTGAGACAGATAGAGAGTCAGAGACACGGTAGTTGCAAGCTTACACGGGCCTTAAAAGAGGCTTCAGAGTTCAGGAACATTTACAGTCACAATTTTAAAAGAATTAGTGCCATTAATTCCTATGTTCCAATGTTTTTGGGCTAACTCAGGAAGATAAGTTAATGGAAGCTAAAACAACTCCTCAAGGTTTATCTATGCCAAATTATTATATTAATGTCAAAATCCTCTTAGTTAAGTAGGTTATTAGTGTTCTTCATAGTAGTAATTAGGATTACTAATGTATAGACTTTGGGTCTAAAAACATAATTTAATATAAAATTAAATATCGGTCAATTTAATTTAATTAATCAGTTACGAGATGTTGTGGTTTAAGATTGTTTTAATATTTTATAATTAATCGTATTTAAAATTTTGAATCTTATTGATTAATTTAACTCATTAATTTTAAATTAATTCGGACTGATTTATCCACTCTAATAATAATGTAAAATCTAAATTTCCATAAAAAATTATTTATTGCCAACTTGCTCCTATTCACAAAAATTAGATGTTACAATTTCAATTATTTCCAACTGTGTGGAACAAGCCAAATGTTATAAATGTGTTAAAAGTAGATTTGGAAGAGGACAATAACATGTTTTCAATGAGTCAAATTTAAAATTATACTCTTGCCTTGTTGACTCAAGTTGGTTGTCTCCTTCCATCCAAACCCTAATCTCAAGGCAAGTACATGTCTTGTTTAGTTATCTAAATTTCAATTTTTGAAGTATTTCAACAGCCAAAAGAAGCGTCATAAAAATCTATGACCTAAGTGGGGTCTCATCAAATGGTTAAATACTCTTGTTGTTTCTCTTTTGATTAAATATTAATAAAAATAAAGAAGTAATTGTTATACTAAATTTATATTATTATGATTTCTTAAGATACGATTAAAATAAAGTAAAAAAATATATAACATAATACATTAAGAGAATATTTTGTAATTTTATAAAATTTAAAACTTTTTTATAATTTTAAAAAATGATTTGAAACGATATCTCGTATTGATTGATACTGTATTATACTACAGTAAAACTTCGATAAATGAATATTTGATAAATTAATAATCTCGATTAAATAATAATTTTTTTCGGTCCCGACTTGGGCCAATGGGATAAAATATCTCTAAATGCATAAGATAATAGTTTTTAAAAAAAAATTCCTTGAGACTCATTGAAAATATAAAATAATAATTCATTAAATAAGTATGAAAATTACATATATAATTCATACAATAAAGTACTTCATAAACAATTTTTATTTCCAATTTTGTGCTTTTCTAAAATATGTATCTATAGTCAATTGATTCTTCTTTTCATGCAAACTGAATTCAATTTATCTTTAACTTTTTGGAGGACATAAACTACATTCGGTACATTCTTTTCATTTTGAAGCAAGTAACTTTTCAAAGTCTCTACGGCAAGAAAAGCTTCTTTTGGAGAAACATGTAGAATAGCATTGTTATCATCTGGATCTTGATTGTCATCATCTTCCATACCCATTACTCCTTGAATAATTTTTTCGTCCGTAGGCGATTCCATTAAGGCTACATTTTCACTAGGATGTATAGTGCCGAATGTAGATTAATAAACTTATTTTTGACAAGATTAATAAACTTAGATACAATACACAATCATTAATTAATTGTTTATTTATTTTCTTTTCTTAATTACGGAAAAAATTAATTGTTTAATTTGACAAATATAATGTACAAAATAAAAATTAATAAATATTAATTTATCGATAAATTAATAAAATAATCATTTATCGATAAATTAATAACCCCGTATAAAATAATAATTTTCAGTTCCAAAAAATATTCATTTATAGAGGTTTTACTGTATAATCAAATTTGGTACAATATTTTTAACATTGATTATGACATATAAAAAGAATGATTAAACAAAATAGTTTTTAATATGTGAAAACTTGAAAATGATCTCTTCCTCAAAATCTTATGTCATTTTTGTCATCAACAATAAAATTTAAGCAAAATTTACAAGGTGAAATAAAACACATCTTACCAAAATAGTTATAAAATTGCATATTATTCTTCTATTAAAACAATTAATTATATTTCATCTGAGAAACTGTGTGATAAGAATAATTCATTTTCATCCTTTAAAAGACCCAAAGGGCAAAGCCCATGTCATTTTGCACCTTTTTAAACAAATTTTGACCAAGCTCAGGCAACCTCTGACCCAATCGAACTCGGGTTCACTGCCGTCGACTTGATTAGGTTCCAACGCAGCGGGTCTAGTAACTAATCCCCTCGTTGATTTGTAGGCACTTCATAAAGTGAGGCAGCTGATCCAAAAATTTAAAATTACTCCATATCTAAAATTAAGGATCGAACCCCTAACCTTTAATTAAAGATGGGATGAATCCTTGCAACTTAACTATACCCCTTAGTTTAATATAATAAATGAAATTTAATATTTAGTTGAAGTTGAATTATTATAAATAATCTATTTTAAATTAGTATTAATCTTCTTCATTCAACTTGAACCTAGAAGTTAGAACCCTCCACTTCGTCTCCCACTTTAGAAATCAAAAGGGTTTAAACTTGAGGACCGACGAGTCGCGACAACCAGAAAATCGGTCGTCGACGATTGTATTCCGGCGGGGGGAAGCGATGTGGAAGAACATGCTTAGACATTACTCTAGAGTCGCACCGCCGCCACCAGCTGAAGTGAAACCGGTGATTAAAGTCTCCAACAATGTGGCGCGGTTGGTGTCTCGGAGAGAGGACCCCAAACCTCGGCAACTTCTTTCTCTTCCGCCGTTCCCTGGAAATCCTTTGCCGACGAAGAGCGCTGGCGGTGGACGGGTGACTGCTATCAGCTGGGTTAAGTATTACTTCGACGAACTCTCCGACCGTGTGATACAATCCCACTTTAACAAGGGGCGTGTGAGTATATGATGCTCTTTACCTCTTTGTTTTCGTGGTCTTCTTGCGAAAAAGTTCGCTTCTTTTGAATCCCTTATGGTTTGAAACTAATTTCTGTGATGTGGGTACAAAGGGGTTGGTGTAAGAAGGGCTTACACGCTTTCTGGTGAATAGAAGTTTTACTCTTGCGGACCAGATAATGGTACCCTTTTGTTGGAATTAGCAAAAACAGCATCTTGATGGAGTTCTTTTGTTCTTTCAGGTTTATATGGACCGCACAAATTCAAGTAACTATAAAGAAAAAGTGGGACAAACAGAACAGATGATTAAGGTGTGCTTGCTAATGCACTAAAGTATCGATATATCCTCTTTAGCAGAAAATCTGCATTTTTATGCAGTTGTGGTTTCTTGTAGAGTTAATACTTTGACACAGCTTGCCTGCAGATTAAACCTAGTCATGTCATGGAAGAAGGGAATAGAATTTATATGCCGGTGTCAGTTGCTGAGATGAGGATTTCCAAGAGATTTGAGACCATACCAAGTGGAACTTTGTATCCAAATGCAGACGAGATAGCTTATATGCAAAGGCTTGTCAAGTATAAGGCATGCCAAAATTTGAGTCCTGTTTTCTGCCTTTTCAATTATTTATTTTTCTGTTGTTATATGTCAACTGTTTGTTCTTCGTTATCTTCCGCATGTGATCTCGTGTTATCTTCATGGTTGGTAATTTATAAACTAGATGATTAATTCTGAAAGATCTGGGGTTCTGGATTACTGCAATTTATGGTGGTGTTAAGTATTGGTTTTTCAAATTCCAGGATTCTGCTGTACTTGTGCTAAACAAGCCTCCAAGAGTGCCAGTTAAGGTAAGAGCTTGTTATCAATTTGCCGTATCTGATTGTTCCCTTACAAAATATAGGGTGTTGAACATTTTCCATTTTGAAATTGGCTTTAGGGGAATCTTCCAATTCACAATAGCATGGATGCATTGGCAGCTGCAGCTTTGTCTTATGATTACAATGAAGGTCCTAAGTTGGTAAGCTTATAGTGTAATACCTTTGAAAAAATCTGTGTGTAACCCGATGTGTATATTCTGGAATGCTAAACAGGGAGACCCTCTCATTTCTCCCACCCCATTGGTCCTACACCAGGCCCAAGTGACAAAACCAAGATCACCACAACCTTCAGTCTAAAGCTCTGATTCTAGTTAGTAAATTTTACACATTTAGTAATTCATTTTTTGAATTACATTTGTGTAGAGAAGGTGAAATTAAAATGAGTTGGGTCGCCTATAAAATCCCTTGCACATGTTGGCATAAGAGGGCTCTTATTTATTTGGGGTTCGCTTCTTTTATTTATTTATTTATTTTTTGGTTATCATACAAACTGCTGTTTGGTAGGACTTAGGAGCTGAGGTTAGCTCTTTGATTACCCTGAATTACCTCTGCTAGCAACTTGTACTCCTCGGGAGCTTTAGTGATGGTTCAATTTTTTTTTCCTAACCATAAACATTGACATCTATATGTCCGTCTGCCTTACTCTGAACATATATATCCTTGTTAATGTCAGTCTTATCGAAAATATATGTCTTTGCATGTCAATTGTCTTTGTCAGGTGCATCGTCTTGATAGAGAGAGCAGTGGCCTTCTCTTGATGGGACGAACAAAAGAAAGTGTAGCTCAACTTCAGTGGTTATTTGATGATCCTAATAGAGCAAAATCTTGGTCTAAGGTATTTGTTCTTACTGGTTAAGCTTTTAACTTGTTAGTTAATAGAGCTCTTATGACAAGTAGGATAATCACTTGGCATTTATAGCCCTTAATTTGAATCCACAGTTGGCTTTCTTCAATTTCAGAGTTGGAATGCTGCCTGCGATGCAACATATAAGAAGTATTGGGCGTTGGTTATAGGCTTTCCCAAGGAAAAGGAAGGCTTAATTGAAGCTCCCCTCTCAAAGGTTCATTCTCTTTATCTGCATGCATTAGCATGTGTATATGCAAGCAAAGATTTTTACAGTTAGGGACATATTAAAGCTTAACAATGGACTCCTGTGTCTGTAACTACCGGCTTCAGGTAATCCTCGATGATGGTAAGACAGAGAGAGTTATCTTGGCACAGCAGTCGGGTTTTGAAGCATCTCAAGATGCTGTAACTGAATATCGGGTTTTGGGACCTATGATAAATGGATGTTCATGGATTGAACTGTGTCCACTTACTAGCCGGAAACATCAGGTACTACTACGGTGCGTTGTTTTAAGAGTATGATGAAGCGAATAATGGTCTTTCTATGATTTAAAGTAAAAGAATATGTTTTATGTTATGCTATGAGTTTGAATTAGTGTTGCTTTTGGACCATCCTCTAATCCGATAATCCAATCTCTTCGATCTTCATACAGCTTCGAGTCCATTGTGCGGAAGCACTTGGAACTCCAATTGTAGGCGACTACAAATACGGATGGTTTGTGCACCGGAGATGGAAGCAAATGCCACAAGTGAATATCGAGCCAATTTCTGGGCAGCCATACAAGTTGAGGAGGCCGGAAGGTCTAGCTGTTCAGAAGGGCAGTGTCTTATCAAAGGTTCCCTTGCTGCATCTTCATTGCAGGGAGCTCGTACTTCCAAACATTGCGAAGTTCCTTCGAATCTTTGAAAAGAAAACTGAAGACCTGCATCCTGCACACTGCGCAAAACCAGATCTCCTTCGCTTTGCAGCACCAATGCCTTCCCACATGAGAATTAGTTGGAACCTCATGTCTTCCTATTTGGTATAAAGATGTTACTTTGCTGGTGTACCTTTGAACACTTCTCTCGTTCCATACATGTTCAAGTGAGTGATGTATAATATCTCGAGGAGTGCAGTAATGTATAGCATCCTGTCTAAGAAATGAAAACTTGCCGCATTTCTGTATCAGTCCAGTTCAATTGGTCTGGCTTCTTTATCAATGAATTCCTTTTTGACAAAAATGATAATGAGTTGGGTAGAGTTTAGGTTGTCTCTGGGTCAGCCCTGCTTGACCTCTATCTTGTGAACCGAGCTTGACATTAAAGTGATATCGGTTTGTTAACTTGCCTTGGATCGGTACGAGATCCTTTGTGCCTGTTATTCAATGCCAACCTCTGCCGTCATTTTTTAGCTGCGACCACAAATTTATTCAGACTCAACGAAATTTGTGGCTAAAAATGATGACTATGGATAGAAAGCTTTAATTAATAATGGTAATGAGTCGGGCTCGACCTGGTACTGGAACCAAGCTCGATTTGAGTCCCAATCAAATCCTAAATAGTGGGTTTGAGCTTGAGCTCAATTCAACCTGGTTGGAATTTTTTAAAATAAAAATACAAAAAATATCGTTTTGTTTATAAAGGTCAAAGTCTCGACTATTAGTTGTCATCTTTGGCTTTAATAATTGATTGAATTGTATTTAATTAACAAATAATAAAATTATAACAAGCCTTTTAAAAAATAATTTCACTTTACTAATTTAATTACAAAAATTAATATTTGAATGATAGAAACTTATATTTTTAATAATAGTTTTATTTAGATTTAATATATTTTTATGAGTGAAATTGGTTTTTCTTTTGCAATTTTTAACTTTTTTGTAAATTTTAATATCGGCTTATAAATCATTATTTAATGTAGTTAAACTTTCTTTATATAGTAACTTAAGGTTAATCCGCCTCAAATTTAATGTTCTCTAATTTTAGATATAATAGTGATTTGAGCTTAATTTAAATTAAAAAATTTTATTTTTTAAATTAAAAAATGTCCCTTTATTTAGTTGTTTTTTTGTGACCATAAGATTACAGGTTGAACCGTTAAAGTCACAAAAGTAGTTTTTTTGTAAAAATACAAAGATAAAGTTGCTTAATATAACCCTCTCTAAATTCTTGCAAAGTGGGAAGTCTCGTGCACGGGATACATCGACTTTATTTAGTTGAATTTTAATTAATGATGCTTATTTTGTTTTGATTCTAATTTTTTTAGTTTTTTATTTTAGTAAAAAAGTCTATGTATTTAGATTTTTATTTACTTTAAATTTAATTTTTTAAAAATAAAATATTTTAATTCTATAATATTTAATAAATATAATTTAAATTTAAAATATCTTGAAATAAATTAAACTAAATTTAGTTTTATTAATATAAAATATTAACAAATAAATATTAATGTAGAAATAAAGTTGTACTTATTAAATTATTTATATTAATAAAATATAATAATTTTAACTTATAGAAATTATATATATATATATACGCACACACTAAAATTGCTTCTGGGACAATTGCTATTTGATATTGGAAATTCGAGAACAGTCAATACAGCTACTCTAATCTATGGTTCAAACTCTCATCTTCTTCAAAAACCCTAGCAAATTGATCCCTAATTGTTTCTAATCAGAAACCCTTGGTAGAAAAGGAAGGATCTTTGTTCCCTTGTTGGAGTGTTGCGAGTCATTTGATTGTTTCTGATCATGCGGAAGAAGATTGTATCGAGGAGAGAGTTGTTGGATAGATGGAGAGGCATCGAAGAGGAAGAAGAAGAGGACGACGGAAATGACGTCGTTAATACCCAGCGTGTTCAGAAAATCAAAGAAGAATGGTCTCTTCCTTCTGTTAAAAACGATAAAAAGTGATGTATTTGTGTACTGTTAATGCTGAATGATTTCGGGACTTGCAGAAAACCTGTCAAGTAAATGGACTTTTGGTTTTATTTCTGTTTGCTTTGGGAAATATTTGGGACTTGCTCGGTTTGATGTTGATGATATGGAACTCATTTGAGACTGACAATTGGAGCTGCTTCTTTGATTCCTTAGATATTTGGGTAATATTTGGGGTCTGAAACGAATGAGGTTGAAAACTTGGTAATTATGATGCATCACTATGGGTATGCCACTAGTAAGACCATTTTAAAATTACGTTTTATGGTGAAGAAAGGGGATTGGTTTTTCTGTTCTTAAGGTTGTTAATTCATCTAGAAGTTTTTGTGCAAGAACTTGGAGGGATGCTGAAACATGGTTATCAAATGTTTAATTATCGCAGTTGTCTGTGACTGTACTTCCATGGACCATATTCTGATGTATAAATATTTATGTTAATCATTGACTATTTGGTGAGGTGTATTTTAATTCTTTGACAGGTTTGTAGATGCATTTAATTTTTTGATTTGTCTGCCTAAAGAGACCCATATATGGTGTGCTTCTTGGGATCTGATGGGGCCTCTTTTAGAGACATTCTACAATTACTTTAAAGATGAGCGCCATGATTCTTCTCTCAAGCTCCTTTGGAAGAGGATCTCTGGGGAAATGAGGCAGTGCGTCCAATGCATATCACAGCACCATCAGGCACAGGAGACTTACAATATGGAATACGAGTCGAGTTCCATTGGACCCCTTCTTGATGTTCTGCGGACACTTGATGAGGAGAGGGTAACTGAACATTTAAGGGAGATGAATGCTAAACTTAAAAGAGAAGAGTATGAACCTCTATGTGACAATGGTGAAGTTGTCACTATTATGTATGAGGTATACCTCGGTCTGGATATAACATCTATTGGTATCTATTGTTGGGTGATTCTTTTTGCAGTGGCAAAAATAAGCATCTGTGCTGAGATTTTGGCTTCGCTTGCCCTAGTTTAGTGCTGTATCCAAAATAATAGTTTGTAGGGCTTCTGGGCATTTTCTTTCTGTCCCTCAGGTGCTTTCAGTCCAGATTTAATTGGGTAGAACATTTGACTCCATTGATTATCAACGACTGTTTATGTTTTTTCATGGCATGAAGTTCCCTCTTATGCTTCATGTGTTTGGCATGCACATGTTTAATATAGATGTTGCCCATATATAAGGACCTTTATATATTGATAATTTCGTATTTTCTCAAGGTTTCTGATTGTTTCCTGAGGTAATGCAAAAATTCTGGATTTTTTTCCCCTTTCTGAATGCATTATTGTTTCCATGAATCTACAGGTCTTGATGTTTCCTAGCTTACTGGATGATCAGTCGCTGATAATTGAGTTCGAACTGTTTATTGAAGCAGTTGATAACATGCACGAATTAGCTTTGGCTGGACATCAGCAGTTTCCAGTAATGTGCTGGCATTTTGTCTTTACGGACACATGCACTTACACATATGGTTTCTTAGTCTCCTTATAAATTGCATGTGAATTGTAGGGAATTTATGCATTGCTTTTCTTCAGTAGAAGAGTGCGTACTGTTGGTCGACGTTTAGCTCGGTCTATGGAAAAATTAAGGTATTGTTCTTCTATAATTAATTCTTTTGGGAAATTTTTTCACACTTTTTTTTCCGTTAGGTTCCAGTGCACGACTTGAATTTGAAGATCAGAGTCTGGTTTATTGCTTTTAAAGCTTTAGAAATTGAAATGGGATATTAATTGGCTTTATCTCTGGTATCACTCAGATGTTTAATTCAAACCACTAGGAGAGTATAGGAAATGTAAGCATATCAACTAATCATTATTAAAAGCTAGTGGTTGTTCACTTGTGCCAATGTCATACTAATTGTCTATTTTTTTTGATGCACTCCATACTAGTCGGAGTTACCTAAAGTTCACTGCAGCAATTGTGTAAGTTGCGGAGATCATGTGATGCATCATATTTTCCAATTTTTCTCTACTGCTTGGGCTATATTTTTTTAATTGTAGTTTATAGATCAAGTTTCTGATGAACTTAATGCTGTTTGCAATTCATGCAAATACATCAAGATTGATTCATATTCTTGTCTTAGAAATACATGAAGATGCTTCTGTTAGTGCGTCTTCTTTGAAAATCATGTAGCGATATCTTTTCTTTGTTGTAAGGGGCACATGATTTCATGCAATGGATAGTTAGAAGTACTTTAGCTACTTTTGCTTTAGCTTCTTCAAACTTCCAAGAAATACCCTTTTTTTTCCTTTCCATGTATACTTGAAATTGTGTAGGAACCTTAGAACAAGAAGTGCATGATGAACTTGAATTTTATGTATCCTATCATTTTTTTGGAACTTTTAAGCTCTAACAAACTTGCATGAGTGGTCTGTTATTTCTTATTACTTATTCTGGCTGCCAAAATGCCAACGAAGTTTCATTCATCCAGGCTATTTATATTATCTGCCATGACATCATACCTTCTAATAAGATTAAACATAATGGATTGTTGATATGTTATTGTGGAAATCTCTTGTCCTTGTTATGGCTACATGGACTCTACAGTTCTACATTTCTTCAATGATTTTTTCTATTTGTGGTTAGGAGAGCAACAGATCTTGAACCTTTGCAGCCATTGCTGAACAAATTCATTGTGTTTTTGGAGACAGAAGTACTGCCTTCAGCGTGTAAGTTTACAAGGCCAAGATCAAAGCTAGATCGCCTATCAGTGTGGCTTGGATTCACATCATTGTAAGAAGAATGGCCCAAGTCTTTATCTTTAAGCTTAATTTCCCACGCCCTCCTCCCTTCATCTCCACCTCTGTTCTCCTTTTACTAATTGTTCCTGTATTTCTGCTCTATGAAGGTTTGAATTTTTGGAACCTCCAGTGTTCGAAGAAGGAATAATGGAGCGCTATCCTATTTTTTTTGATATAGTGCTCAACCATATCAGTGGTGATTCCAGTGAATTTTCACTTGCAGTAAACTGCTTGAAAGAACTGTTCAAAATGCTTGGTTAGTGTCATTAACTTTTTTTGTACTGTAATTTCAATCCCGAAGATATTCAATTCATGAAGTGTTTGTACTTCCTGCTGAATCTTCCCTTGTTTTCAGGTTGTAAACTCTGGCTGAGGTCCACATTGTCTCCAAGTGTGATGCGGAACACATTACTAGGCCAGTGTTTCCACACTCGAAATGAAAAAATGCACATAGATATATTTGATCTTTTCCCACCTTTTCTACAGGTATGTCCATAAATTGTGTTCTAACTTGTCAGATATATCACATTGACAAAATATTTGTTATGACATTTCTTCTTTCACAATTCCAGTCACTTGAAGCTTTGCAAGATGGGGAACATGAAAAACAACGCCGGCATTTTCTCTATTTTCTCCTCCATCAAGTTCCAGCCAGCAGCAACTTCAATGTTTTGACTCGAAAAATGGCGTGCAAGGTTTTTATCACTTTTTATAACTCCCAAGGAAGGAAAATCATTTTCTTAACCTACATGATTCTTGAAGGTTCCTGTGAATAGTTTTGTAGTTCTGTAGTTTTGGCTCATTACTACCATTTATTTCAAGATTTTTTTTTCAGATAGCCCTGCTTATTGTGCATCGAGGCTACAAGATGAACCCTCCTTGTCCCCCTTCTGATTGTGCACATATGTGGTACGTACTCCTGGACGTTATGTTGGAAGGTTGTGCAATAGTGATGATTGCCAAACATTTTTCCTGCAATTATATTTTAACAACTGTACTAAAGCATGTGGTTGAAGAAATTAGTTCAGATTTACCTTTAAATTGGGCTGAGATGTGCCAGGGACATGAATGTTAATATTTGGAGACGAACTAAGGTCTTACAAATTTTAATGGGGGTCAATTTAGAGAATTAAATTCCTATATGTCTAGGCATCATCCATGTCTCTATGCTTATTTTTTGCATCTTTTAAGTTTCTTAAAGGGGCCATAAGTTTGGTGCAGCAGTAAATTCTTAAGATAAAAGACATAACTCCTTCATGCAAGGTATGCTAAAAGGTTGCAGAAGCCCTTTGTTTGGACCATAAATAGGGGAAATTTTCTGTTTAGTTCTTTAATTCGCATATTTATACTTGTATAGAATTCAAACAACTCTTTGTCAATCACTACTAGTATGCTTTGTAAACTTTGAGAAACAGATGCAGAAATACATGTTAGACCATGCAGCATTCTGTAAATCTATGCTTATCTTATCGACAAATGGTTCTGGACATAAATTAGTCACTTATGGCCATTTCTGGCAATCCCTTGTGGCCATTTTGTTTGACAGGGGTCCTTCACTTGTTTCTTCTCTGATGGATACTTCACTACATTGTTCTCTGAGACAACCGGCTTTTGATCTTATACAAACTATAATAGTTTCTGATGCTGCTGCATTGACGGCTTCATTGTTCAATAATTCCATGCCTGTGAGTGATGAGCGAAGAATTTTTTCTGACTGTACTAATAATAATGATGAGATTCCATTTGCTTTGGGTGTAGAAGAAAAGGATACTAGCTGTTGGACTGAATTCAGTGCACAGAGTAAGGTTACCGTGCAGGAGTATAGCAGTTGGATGTGCATCCCAATGCTATGGGTTGATGTTCTTGTTGATATTGATCCATCAGTCCTGCCAGTGTCATTTTCCAAGGCTGTTTTCTGGGCTCGATCTCGTTTAGTTATGGTAGAACCTGATACAAGTGTAGAAACGGAGCTTCAAGTGAGAAGTTGGCTTTTGTCTTTTGCTATAGAAATCACTGGTTCATTGGGATGGAAGGTTCCTACTGGTTATGATGATGGTGGAGTTGGAAAAGAGTCAAAAAATTCAGTTAAAGTGTTAATGATGCATCTTCCTTTAGTAAGAGCATTTAACAGGTTCCAAAATAATGCATGCTAAATTTTCTGAATTTGTTTTATGTCATATAACTTTAGGGTTTGCAATTTAATTTGGAATGGCATGTGGCTTTGCGATTGATTCAGAAAATTCTCTGGATGATTTTACAGATTCGTTGCACACTTTTTAGTTAAAATGGGGCAAGGTGAACTCCGAAAACAGTGGACCTGGGAACCAAGGATGGCAGAGAGCTTGATTCTTTTGCTTGTGGATCCCAATGATGTATGAACTCATAGCTATTCCATTATTATTTTTTGGTTACATTAGAATCCAATCAAAATAAGCTAATGGAAACAATTAGTGCCTAATTTAACAAACTCCTCTTGCAGCAATTCTATAATTGCTTCCGGACAGGAGGACGGCTTGTAATGACCATATTTCCTGATCGTTACAAACAGTTCTCCTGTAGGGATTGTAGATATTTACTTGCTGCTGATGCAATAGGAGTTGGGTACAGTAACTAATCTATTATGATTCACTTTCAGTGACTGTTCTATATGGTGTGACATCTAGGCATCTGTGTGTGTGTAATGCAAATTAATCTGATTGGCCTTCTGCAAATATTTGTAATTTATTGATGCATATACAGCATGTTAGGCAATTCAGTAAATGTATCTTGGAGCAAGTTTCAAACACAAGGGGTCTTTCAAGTGGCTTGAAGTTTCTTAGCTCTTGCCTTTCTTCTCTGTCAGCCGTCCTATTGGGCTTGGGACATGCTCTTCAATTGGTGAGTGACCACTGATACCAGTTCCTTGACAATTTTCTCTGTTATTTGGTTTTCATTATTATCATTTTCCCACTAAGATCTTGCTTTATTTTCGTAACAGGCACTAGATGACGCTTTGTATTTCATTTCCGAATAATTATATTGAGTCAAGTGAAGTAGTCCTTTTTAGCATATATGTGGTTAGCTTTCTCTTAGTTCAATCGTTCCATGTTGACATGCGCTCATGAAGATTTCTAGTAATTCTTCAAATATGTTGTTTGGCCTTACTTCTTTCTGTTTGTAAATCCACAGGTTCAATTGGATTCTGTTCTATTGAAGTTTCAGACTTTGCAAAATTTTTTATTTGTACTGTGCAAGCTGATCAAAGGAGGGGATTCATCTAACCCAGTCGTTCCTGAGAAGTCATCTGATGATATAAGTTTTAACAAGTACTCCTCACAAGGTGGATTTTTAATGCAGCCAGTCTTTGATTCTTTGACAGTGGAGGTTGATGGACATTCGACGAGCACAGACTTCAAATTACTAGAGAAGTTCCAATCCTTGCTGTCACCAATTGCATGGCCTTCAATTGAAAGATGCTTGGTTGAAGGGAAGGCATTCATTGATTCAAGTCCTTGTCAGGTATGCTGTGAAGCCCCACAAGTCTCTCTCCCCACTCTTCATTTGCTCCTCATCTTTTTCTTCTGGGTAGGGGTGAGCAATTTGTGGTTTGGGTTGGTTTTTATCAAAACTATAAATCAACCCCACTATAAAATGGTTTGTTTTAGTTAAACCAAACTAAGCATCTAAAAATCTAAATCAAACTAAACCAATCCAAATAAAATTGGTTCAGTTTTGGTATTTGGTTTGATCATATCTTTGATTTGAATAATTATTGAAAATCTCTTTGCTTTTTTAATAGAATAATATTTTAACTGATGGGAAAGTTTCATATGAAAAGGTGAGAAATTTAATCATATTTCTATAATCTTTTTAAAATGATTTATAAACAATAAAAATTTTTAAGTGATTAATTAAATATAGTGCAGAAAATTTTGATATTTAGAATGAAAATTTTTTGAAAAATTAAATATATATTTCTTTACTTTTATTAATTATATAGCAAACTTAATAGGAATTAATAGAAGAAAAGGAGAGAATTTGAGTGAATTTTTTGAAAGATACTATTCACTTTAATAATAGTATATTTAATATTTAGATTGCTTTTCCTAACAAGTAGTTTATTTAAAAAATTAATGATTTGGTTTATATTCGTGTTTTTATTTTAAAAACAAAATCATTATTTTGTTTTAAAGAAGAAGTTTGTTTTTTTAATGGCTTGGTTTGGGTTGAGCAGAATTTGGTGGTTTTTGCTCACCCATATTTCTGGGTTTGTGATTTTGCCAGTTGGTCTGTTCTTTGGTTACATATGGTTAATGCTTTCTTAAAGATAATTTGCTGACATTATTCTTTTTAAGTCATATTTACACTCCCATAGAGCAAAGATGACAATGGCCTTTTTTTGGGAGTTGGTGAGGGTGGCATTGCTTGTTTACTTTCAACTTCATAGCTTGGTTTCTTTAAATAGGCTTCCTGTCCATTTCTTCTTGTTTCAGATGACTTGTGTACGTGTACTTGAAATACTTCCTGTTGTTTTTGAAAGACTTTGTCCATCTTCTGTTAGACATCCTGTGGATTCTGTAAGGGTGGTGAAAAATGTTTTTGACTTCATGTGGCTCCACGATTTGATTGATTGGGGAAAGTCATCACTTAAAGTTGTGGTTGTGTACTGGAGAAAAACGGTTGGTTCCTTAATGAAGCTGCTTATAAGATTTTGCAGTAATGTTGCTGCTTTTGCTACGGATATCGAGAATCTTATTTCATGTGGTAAGCTTTTCAAGGACACTGTCTCTCTCTCTCTCATACACATCAGAGCACAAATAACATTCCTATATATATATATATATACACACATTTTTAGATTCATATATGGTGTTTCTCATCTATTTGTAGCTCATTTGCCTTTTTGCTTATGTGTTGTGTGTTTTGAATGTAGATATTATTGACATGGATCAATTGGCCAAACAAGTGTCACACCTCCGTGTTATGTTATCTAAGGAAGCTTCTTCTAATATTGGCATGGTTAGATCAAGAGACAGAGCTTCAAGTCCCGAGGGTTTGTCTTTTGTAAGAAAGCATTCAAATCTGCCTTTGCAGCCTATCGAGTTGGAGGATACCAATGTGCAAGTTGCAGACTTGATATTAGTGGCTAATAGAAGGGATAAAAGTAATGTGATTGTGCTTTCTGATGATGAGGCAGAAACACACATTTCACCTGTGAAGGTCAACTTATCAAGTTCTGATTCTGGCCATAATGTGTTGGATGAAAATAAAATAACTTCTCTTAAAACTGCTTCACAAGTTGGCATTCTAGACATGGATGTTCCAGGCACTAATACTTCAAAGGATGAACTTGATGCTGGTGAACAGAAGGTTGCTGCAGATGGATCTGGCCTGATTTTTCAGAAGCTAGATGTTGATAAGTTAGGTAGCAAACCAGCTGCTCGACTTGAATCAGAAGGAAGAGAAGACAAGAGTAAAGAAGTGAAGCCAAAGAGTAAAGAAGTGAAGCCAAAAGGCAGTATAGATGATTCTTTGTCATCTCAATATGGAACTGATTTTAGGAGTTTCCTTGAAGAATCTGTTAAGTCTTTGGATATTGAAAAAGTAGGCAACAATTTGGTTTCTGAAGCAAGGGACTCAGTACTGAAAGATTTAGTGAGGGATTCTAACAATAAGCATGAGGAGTCTTTCACAAGATCTATCAGGCCGCAGCAGTTGAATGCAACAAAGTTGGTTGCTCCTGGTTTTAAAAGACAGGTTATACAACTTGGAGCACCATCTGATACTAGGTTTGGAAATTTACACCGGCGTGAAGCTAGAGACAAAAGGTTCAAGCCGCCAAGACTTGATGAATGGTATAGACAAATATTGGAAATAGATTATTTTGCCATGGTAGGGTTAGCAACTGCAAGTGAAAACACAAAACAGACAAGTAAATTGAAGGAGGTTCCTGTGTGTTTTCAATCACCTAAGCAGTATGTGGACATTTTTCAGCCATTGGTTTTGGAGGAGTTCAAGGCGCAGCTACATAGTTCCTTTCTGGAGATCTCTTCATGGGAGGAGATTTATAATGGTAGTCTATCTGTGTTGTCAATTGAGAGGATTGATGATTTTCATCATGTTCGCTTTGTCCATGATGACCATGATTCTTCATCATCTAAAAGCTTCGTGGAAAATGACCTTGTTTTACTAACAAAAGAGGTTCCACAGAATAAATCCCATGATCTTCATATGGTTGGAAAGGTATCTTATTTTCTTTCCTGATTGTTTTTGGGAAGATTTGGATGACTTTCACTTCAAGTGTTCGTGTCTTCTATGTGTCTGTGTGTGTAAATCCACATGCACAAACTTATGATGCTTAAAGAAAGCTTTATGCTCTTTATGAATATTTTCATATGATTCATGATGGTGAAGTCTTGCTAAATTATAGGCTCATAGCTGGTTGATCTATTGCTGTATACCTAGAACATTTTGTTCAACCCTTGAGCTGTTTCCTGAGTTCTAAACAATGCATGCTGATGTAACCATCCTGCTTTTCAGGTGGAGAGACGTGAGAGGGACAATAACAGAAGGGCAAGTATTCTTCTCATTAGATTCTATTTTCTGAATGGTTCCCCACGTCTAAATCAAGCTAGGAGGCAACTTGTTGAACGCAGCAAATGGCATGCTAGTCGCATAATGAACATTACGCCCCAACTTCGTGAATTTCAGGCCCTATCATCACTAAAGGATATTCCCATCCTCTCTGTTATTCTAAATCCTACCACTGGTTCTAGCAGTGATGATAAATCAAGAAAACTGGCTCTTGCTAACCTTTCCCAGCCCTTGCAACAGATACTGAAGGCATCATTTAATGAAAGCCAGCTGCAAGCCATCAGTGTTGCATTTGGTTCATGTAAAGTTAAGAAAGACTTTGAATTGACCCTTATTCAGGGTCCTCCAGGTATGATTTGTAATCCATCTTCCTACCAGAGCTTAGATTTTCTGGATTTTTATTGTGATTGACCTTCTAATAGGGACTGGAAAGACTCGAACCATAGTGGCCATTGTGAGTGTGTTCCTTGCTTCGCTAGAGGACACAAATAATCCAAGGATTAGACGTTCAAAACAAGATAATGATTTGGGAATTAATACCAGGACCAAGATAAGTCAATCTGTTGCAATCGCAAGGGCATGGCAGGATGCAGCGTTGGCTAGACAATTAAATGAGAATGTAGAAACGAGCAAAAAGGCACCTGAAACATCTACTAGGAGAAGGGTTCTCATTTGTGCACAATCAAATGCTGCAGTTGATGAGTTAGTTTCAAGAATTTCCGTTGAAGGCCTTTATGGAAGTGAAGGGAAGATGTACAAACCATATCTTGTGAGGGTTGGCAATGCAAAATCAGTTCATCAGAGTTCACTTCCTTTCTATATTGATACTCTCGTTGAGCATCGCCTTGCAGAAGAGAAGATGCACTTGATTGATGCTAAGAATGATTTGGGGAGAGACTCTTCAACAACATTGCGCTCTAACCTTGAAAAGTTGGTGGATCGTATCAGGTACTATGAGGCTAAGCGTGCTAACTTGGGGGATGGAAATTCTGACCATAAAAGTGCCTCAGAAAATGAGATGCAGAAGGGTGATGATGGAAAAGAGATGTCTGATGCTGAATTAGAGGCAAAGCTACGAATATTATATGAGCAAAAGAAACAAATGTACAGAGATTTGAGTGCTGCTCAGGCTCAGGAGAAAAAGACTAGTGAGGAAATTAAAATGCTGAAAAATAAATTGCGAAAGTCAATATTAAAGGAAGCTGAAATAATTGTAACTACATTAAGTGGATGTGGTGGAGATCTCTTTGGAGTATGCTCTGAGTCTATGTCAAATTGTAAGTTTGGAAATCCATCTGAACTTGCACTGTTTGACGCAGTCATCATTGATGAAGCAGCACAAGTAAATTTTCTTATTCAGTTATCTTTCATTTCTAAAGTTATTTTTTATTTTTTATTTTTTTGCATTAGTGTTTCTCCTCACTTAGATTAAATGATGTCTTTGCAGGCCCTGGAACCTGCTACTTTGATTCCTCTTCAGCTTTTGAAGTCCAATGGAACAAAATGCATCATGGTAAAAACTATCCTGTGCATTATATTCGTGAATCTTGTGTATCATTTTGGGATTGCACTGAAGTGTTTGACCTCTCTTGTGGAAGGTTGGTGATCCAAAACAGCTTCCGGCGACTGTTCTCTCTAATGTTGCAAGCAAGTTTCTGTATGCATGCAGCATGTTTGAACGTTTACAAAGGGCTGGTCATCCTGTTACCATGCTCACCCAACAGGTGGACCAACTTTCTCCTTTTTGGGTTATTAAGGGGATAATTTTCTCCTCATTTTCCCCCTCTTTTTTATTTAATAGTATAATTTTAGGGCAGTCAATCTAACCACTAGAACATTCTTCAAAATGATGCATTGACTAAAAACTTGGATCAGAAGAAGACAGTTCCTTGAGATCCATCACCTTTAGTAGACCTTTAACTCTTTCAGATCTAACTGTTTTATATAATTCATATGAGACCACACACACGAGCTTGATGCTTATATCTCCAACTTCTCCTTAAATTCAATCCTGAACCTATGATTTTATATGTGCTTCTACACGTTATTGCTTGCTGGGAATTTCTACATGTTTAATTATTTTGCTGCTTCCTATGTAACTTATTTTATTTTTTTAACCATATTTTAATTTGTTGTAAATATAGTGGAGTAATTGTTGGATACTTTTAGGATTGGGTTGTATAATCTTTCTGATTCTTGAAGAATGATGGTAAAGAAATTGCTTTAGATATTTACTTTTGCTGACTGATATAAGAACATTGCTATTATAATTGTTCTAAATCCCCACGAGATTTGATTGAAACTTCTCCAATTAGGATGCATGTTTGGGCAACTGAATTTATTTAGGATATCGTGGTTGCTATTCTTGGAAGTAATCTTCATCTATTGCAATTGAAGACAAAGATACGCTGAACATTTCAAAAGACGTCTTTAGATGGCCATGTATTGCATGTAGAAAGGGGGAATGGGTCCATTATTATAAGGGTAATATAACCTTGAACAGAGGGAATAAGACTTAGAGATGATGCAATAAAGATTTTATCTGATTTCAGACTGAAGTTCAGGTAAAACGAGGCCTCTAGGTCCAAAATGTCTTATAGTTTTTTTTTCTTTTTAATTTTCGTCTTATTCTTTCTTTAATTGTTAAATTATTTACTTTTATGTAAAAGTCTGCTAACATTTCTCTAGGTGTGTAATGTTTGCTTGAAATCAGCTGCAAAAGTGTGAAGCAATAACATAGTAGACGGATATGAATATATAGTTGGCCATGTGCCCTTTGTTTTGAAAACTATATTCACAAGTTTCCTACTGTTGCAGTATAGGATGCACCCAGAGATTTGCCAATTCCCGTCCTTGCATTTTTATGAAGGTAAGTTGCTCAATGGGGGACAATTATTGAGCAAGTCAGCTCCGTTCCATGAGACAGAGGGTCTTGGCCCATATGTATTCTATGACATCGTAGATGGCTTGGAGCTTCATGGCAAGAATAGTGGTGCCCTCTCCCTTTATAATGAGCACGAAGCTGAAGCTGCTGTTGAGGTACTTCGGTTCTTCAAGAAGAGGTACGGTTCTTCAAGAAGAGGTATTCTGTGTTCCCAGTGGAACTTTAGGTCATATAAATGGTCTTATTCTTATTAATTGGTTGATAATTTTCATGGAATAGATTTGGCTAGTAGTCCAGAGCTAATATTGAGTTAGGGCCTCATTGAGCTGTATGTTTTGAAATTTTATGTAGGTACCCATCTGAGTTTGTTGGTGGAAGAATTGGCATCATAACTCCTTACAAGTGTCAGCTTTCACTCTTGCGATCTCATTTTTCTAGTGCATTTGGATCACATATTATAGCTGATATGGAGTTTAATACTGTTGATGGCTTTCAAGGCCGAGAGGTTGATATCTTGATTCTTTCTACTGTTAGAGCTTCTAATTCATGTTCAACTGCAAATGGAATCAACTTTAGCAGCATCGGTTTTGTTGCTGATGTAAGACGAATGAATGTTGCTCTGACAAGAGCTAAGTTATCCCTTTGGATATTGGGTAATTCAAGAACCTTACAGTCAAACCATAACTGGGCAGCTCTGGTGAAGGATGCTAAAGAGAGAAATTTGATAATTTCAGTTAAAAGGCCATACAAGTCCTTTAAGTCATCTACTGGTGATAACAATTTGTCAGAAAATGCTGATAGTCATTGTGGGAAGGCAAAGGGTTCTGAGCATTGTAGAGATACCAAGAAAATGGAAAAACAAAATGAGTGGAAGGGGAAGGATGCCTTGCAAAAGAAAAGAGTCAGTTCAGAGGATCAATCTAAAGGGAAAGTTTCTGGTGGTGTTCGTGATTTTGTGAGGAAGGCTGATGATGTCCATTACAGAAAAAAAAGACCTGGAGATGCTCGAATTGGTCAAGATAAGAAAGACGTTCACTGTGCAGATACCAATTGTGAAAAAAGACCGTCAAAGAATGTAGACTCCACAACTTCAGAACAAGTTGCATATGATGAAAACAAAGGTAAAGACAGAATTGAGAAAAAACTAATTTCTGGGAGTTCTTATATGGGTGGCAGAAAAGATAAATTCAAAAACCTGAAAGATAATCCACACCATTTTAAACAAGAAAGAAGTGTTGGCAATAAGAAGTTGGAAATGGATGTGTTGAAACAACCTAAGAAACATCTGGAGCGTGATCTATCCCAGAGGAATTCAGAAGTTTCAGTGTCTTCATCTGGTAGCAATCAAAAGGTTGGGGAAGTCAAAGATGATAGAGCTCTAAATCACAGTACTACTAAAGATCTGATTACAAAAAGGAAGCAACAGCGTCAAGCAGTTGATGCCATTCTTTTCTCATCTCTAATTTCTTCTAAAAAACCAGAACAGTCGTTGAAATCTGTGCCTCCTAAAAGGCCTGTTTCTCCTGCTTCAGTAGCAAATGGATCTATGAGACCACCTAAGATAAGAAAAGGTATATTGTCATATATGTTTTTGTCTTTATAATTACTGGACTTTTATGCACTCAATAATTGTGGCTTCAGAATCCAGCAATAGTGTAATCCTTTTGGGCATTATATTCCTAATTTTGATAATGATGTTTTAACTTGTTTGCATGCCGACTCTGATCTGTCTTCAGAGTTCCTTACTATGACTTTAAGATCTTTTATTGAACTGCAAAATTAAAACAAATTGATGGTCCCATTACATCATTTCCCTCTTCACTTAATGTATGCATGTGCTTTGAGCTCCCCTAAATCTGCGCAACCAATATCTTTTCTTTTTGCTCACTAAATTTAAATTGTTTGTGATTTACATCTTGTAGATTCTTTGATCATTGTACTGCAGCTCATTGTTACAGCCAAATTTATGCTGCAGTTTACCAGAAAAGTGAAAAGTTTGATATAAAAAATTCTTCATAGGATGCCTTCTGTTTTTCAATTTCTCGTTGATATTCTCTCTTTTTGATTATTTGCATGTCATTTTGTGGCTGAGTTCTTACTACAAATTCAATTGTTTTAGCTCCTTTTAAAAATTACTATTCAGCTTATATTTCATTTTGTTTCCGTCAGGCCAATCTGATAAGTCATCTAAAAACTTGAATCAAGATCAGAGGTAGCAGGGCCAGAGTAGAAAAAGAGAAATCAATCTGAGACTGATGTGAGTTCAAGGACAAACAGAACTTGATATTCTTTGGGAGCTTGGTAAAAGGAAAGACCCTTAAGAGTTCTCATATTCCAGAGGGATGCAAATTTTGAAGTACGAACTAATCAGAGTCGCCGCATATATCATGCAGGTGTGTGGCTGCTGTGGCCTCCGATTCATGGAAGTACACAAATGATCAGGTTGACGATTTTTTCTCTAGATTATCACTTCGCTATTGTGTGTTCATCCATAGCAATTTTGCTGGTGTGGTAGAATATTGTATATCCAAGACCTGTAAATGATTGTAGTTTCTACTCATAGTTATGAACATAAGCCATAAAATTATACACCAAGAGATAGAAACCATGTTTTGCTAGTTTGTGCGTCTCCCCGAATTGCAGGAGTAAAGCCATTGTGATCTGCAATGATATACCTGAATGATTGACCCTACCTTCTTTTACTTCTCAAATATTGAATTGCATGGGTTCAGATCACCTGTTTCTGTTATTCTGTTCCTATTATGTTTCGTGCACAATACGACGTAGTTTTA
This sequence comes from Erythroxylum guanchezii, assembly GCA_025629825.1. NCBI lineage: Eukaryota > Viridiplantae > Streptophyta > Magnoliopsida > Malpighiales > Erythroxylaceae > Erythroxylum > Erythroxylum guanchezii. The sequence continues at coordinate 742,552 of JAOTAX010000196.1, read as the reverse complement.
AATATAATATTGTGCATAGAACATGGTAGGAATAGAATAACGGGAACAGGTGTCTGTCCCGAATTGCACGAGTACATGTTTATGAAACATCTGTGATCTGTATACTTTTCCATATAACCCTCAAACTTCATGTTTCGATCGAAAATGACTTACTTCCATATTTAAGAATTTATCAGAAGATTCATTTTGCTAATGATTAGATTTGTTGTATCATTTGATATTGGAGATGTTCTCTACTGTACTCATTCATCCTTAGATTGTGAAGTCACCCTTCAAGAAGGTGGCTGGAGTATGCTGCTCTTGAGTCTTTGCAGACACGAGACTGGTGGAAATATGGGTTGCCATGCAAGTTACTGAGAACTCCTGTATAATAATGAACCAAAATTATGGGAAAAAAGGTCTAATATTGTCTCATTTCCAAACCTGACATTGAAACTTGAAGATGATCTTCTTATGTTGTGCATGTATTTATGTTTAGATTGTTGTTTTTTTGGTTTTTATGTGCGGAAGTGCATGATGATTTCACATGTACTGTTGCAGATGATTTTAGATATCTGCAGCTCCGTACTCTCTTCTTTAAAGTAGATTGCTTTGGCAATAATGCTTTCTTATCATAGCAAGCACATAAAAGAAAGAAATTGTCCCTCAAAAGAGGTGGTTGAAATGATTGAAGTAATGTTTTAAAACGAGAGTAAATTTTTTTTTTGAAATTTTAAAATACTTGAAATTACTAAAGGAACATCGATTACAATGAACAAAAAAAACCAAAATCACACCTATACAGGAGAAACAAAAAGAGAAAATAACATTTAAAGCCACTATCACAGAGCTGCTGTTAACACAAAACAAAGGAGACAAAACATTCAGCTATCAGAATCAATCCACATCTAGGTCTTCTAACGACTTCTAATAGCCAAACAAAATTGATGCTGCATCCCATGGGCAATTATGGTCTCCCTGATCAAGTTAATAATAGAATCTGCTAACTCTTATTTGGGCCTTTCTAATTGTTTGTAAATACGTCTGTTTCTCTCCCGCCATATGTGGTAAAGGACCATTTGGAAAGAGGTCCGAATGAGGAGACTATCCGGCTTCCTTTGACGGACTGCACTAATAACCCCATCTACGACATCATTCCACTCATAAGTAAAATTCAGGTTGCTCACTAGATATAATATGCAATTCCAAACTACTTTGGTAAACTCAAATTTAAAAAACAGATGGTTTCTGTTTTCATCAACTAACTTACAAAGCACACAAATGGGATCATAACTACCGAACCACCTGTCCTTCATTTTTAATCTATTTTTGATGGTCAGCTATAAATGAAAAGCTGCTTAAGGACATAATATCTGTTTCCAGACGAGATCAGACCATGGAACCGCTTCCGTCAACCCTCTCCAAATGGTACGAGCAGAAGAGGTTGTGAAGTCTCCATTTTGAGTAAGAGTCCATAACATCTTGTCCGGAGAGTTATGAAGGGAGATACCTTGCAAATAGCTGATAAGAAGATAGCCAAACCGATGCCTAGACAGGCTGTCACTCTCCCGCACAACCCATGCTAAAGTGGCGTTCTTAGGAATACGAGTACGAACTCCGTTTAATTCATCACACAGCCAAATGGGACTCATCATATGCCAATTGTCAAACCAAAAATAGATGTCATCTCCATTCCCAATTCTACTTCGAATCAAAGGGTAAATCTTTTCACGCAAGTCCAGCAAGCTTTAAAAAATCCAAGAGTGGTCATACCTTATTTGGAGTTGCTAGAAGCTTTGATCATGAAGGCGGTATGCCTGCACCCATTTGACCGATAAAGCTTCTTTGTCCACAAATAAGTGCCAAATACGTTTCATAAGCAGGCTATTTTGCATTGTAGAAAATGAAATAATGCCCAATCCCCCTTGGTTTTGTGGAGCAACAACTTCACTCCGTTTTACCTTTGTTCCCTTGCATTGGTCATGCCGGCTAGACCATAAGAATGCTTTTAGAATCCGCTCCATTTCCTTGATCACTTTTTTAGGGGTAGTCATATGAGCTGTCTAATGTACATGCATGCTATTCAGAACTGTGACAATCAGATTGGCACGAGCCGCATAGGAGAGAAACCGATTCTGCCAAGTATTAATTCTGCTCTTTAATTTCTCCAGCAAAGGCAGAAAATCAGAGAACCGAGGCTTGTCCGAGGTGATAGGAACTCCAAGATAGCGGAATGGAGTATGCTGAAGGGTTAATCCAACCAGATTACAAAGTTCATCTCTGTTGCGAACGTCGGAAGATAAATAAATGCCACTCTTCTGGATGTTGATGGTCATACCTGACCACCGAGAGAAAGTGGTCATCAAATTCATCATGATAGCTAGTATCTGCGGTTTTGCTTGGCATAAAAGTAGCACATCATCAGCATAAATTAAACGAGAGTTAAATTGATAAAGCAAGATGTTTAAGATCTGAAATGTATTAGACTCTTATAAAATTAGTTAAAGATTAAGTAAGATTAAGATTTTGAAATATGATTGAAGTTATTCTTGTGTATAAAAAAATTGAATTTTAATTATAAAAGAGATTATTAAATAAAAATTAAATAATTTATAAAATTGATTAATTAAAAAAACTGGTTAATTAATTAAGAAATTGGTTGATGTTTAACAATAAAGATTATTAGAGTAAGTAAAACTGAAAAATTAAAATAAAAAGTCAATTAGTTGAAGATTTTTATAATTACACAAGTTTAATCATTTGATTAAAGAATATTTAAGAACATGAAATCTTAGGAATAGGAAGATTTTGGGTACTTGGATCATCTTGTTTAACTCGTTAAATAATTTAATAACTATTTAATAACACGATTAATATTCTGATTATTTAATAGTTATTTGTCGAAATGATTGATTTGTATACTATTATTAAACTCGTCAAGTAATTTAATAAGAACATGTTATTTAACTTTTCAAATAATTTAATAAGCTAATGTAATTTGATAAATTATTAATATTCACTCATTAATTTGATAAATTGGATGTTGGTATTATATCTCGATTAATTTACATACCATTACATTGGTTAGTAGTTTTTCATTTATTTATTTTTCACTCAAAAGTGATATCGTATTAGAATTCTTTAAGTTTTAATGTGACATTATTTTAGAAATATGAATACTTAAATGGGACGCGATCACCTGTGCCAGTTTTGCTGTTCTAATCCTGTTCCAATCTATTTCATCCAGATATTTATATGAGCACAAGTATTTAAGTACAAATGAAATCACCTAATTTTGCTGTTCGAATCCTATTCCAATCCATCTCATCTACGTACTTATGTGAGTCTCAAATAAATGTATGGATGAGATGGATTGGAATATGGTTAGATCAGTAAAACTGTCACAAGTGATTTAATCATTTGTACTTAAATACTCGTATAATAACTAAATAATATTATAAAAATAAATGATATTTTTTAAAATATAAAGATTAAATTACTAAAGCTCAGTATAATTAATTCGAAAAAAGATTCATAAGATACTAAACACATACAATTATAATAGTAATATGATTTTGATTACAATAGCCAGCAACCTGCTGTCCAAAGTATGAACTCTCATCCAATAATGTTTCCTTGAACTTAAAACCCTTCTTCGGCCAAAGCTAACTAAATTATGAATCTAGACTACCGAATCAATTTGATTAATTTAATTGTAAAAGTCTTGAAAGTTTAATTTATTTTAATAATTTTTGTTGTTAACAATCGATGAGTTTATTAATTAATCGATCAATTTTTACAAACTAATTAGTTTTATAAATCAAAATTAATTAATTAATTTTTATTTGACAAACTTTTTTTTAGTTAAATTTTAAAATTTTTAATCGACAAGAATAATTTCTTTCAATTATATTTTCAAAAATTTTATTTAATATTTAATCAATTTTATAGTTATCTAGTATCAGTTAAATTTTATAAATTTTAAATTTTTTTCTTATCAATTTAATTTTTGATTCAATTTTTAAAACATTAATAATTACAAAATTCCAAGTCTTCAATTGGGGTAAATGATCCAAATGGAATCAAAAACATATCTTCAAATCATTAATCATTGCATGCTATATCTCACTGCTCGTGAATAATGATTAATCATAACCACTAATCAACTACTCTCTCAATTATGAAAGCAAGAAAGAGTAAGGAGTGGGGTCAACTTTGCAGAATTGGTCTCTTTGACATGTATTCCGATAATTTAAAAATTAGATTAAAAGTTAAATCGATAAAATAAAATATTTAAAATTTAATATTTAATATTGAATATTGAATTATTATAAAATTTAAATAAAATTTAAAATTTAAAATATAATTAAAAAATATGGTCTTTATTTATAAAAAATTTTAAAATTTAACTAAAAATAAGTCTCTTAAATTAAAATTGATTGATTTATTTTAATTTATAAAAATTAAATGATATAAAATAGCTGGTTCCATCTGATCTTGATGGGGCTAGATGCTATTGTTTGAATCCATGAATTCGATGATCTTAGTTAGGGAATACCTGCAAAATAATAGAAGGCTTATTGGGGGTTGATTTTTGGTAGGCCCCTCCAACGCTTAAGTTAGTCTTTTTGTGTGAGTTTTGGTAGCTATGAACAGAAAACAACATGGTTCTAATGTCGTACATGTATCATAGCAAAGTAGTACCTTATATAAGAAATAGATGCTAAATTTAGGTCTTTACATATGCATGAGAAGTTACCACCTGCGAATAGACCGTGGACCTGAACCTGAGCCTAACGCCGACCTAACCAATAGCGAATTTTTACCAAGACTTATTAAACACCGAATCAAAACATCAGTTGGCTCAAATTTTTTACAATTACCCCGATAAAAGTTAATGAATTTTTTAATCATGTCCATATTGGACAACGTGCATGTATCAATCATTTGCCATCAGAAATTTGAAGAGATAGCATAGTACCCACTTAACTCTCTGACACATAAAACAAAAACAATAAAAGAAGAAATTGGGTTTTTGATAATAACAGAATAATGCACAACAAAAAGAATTATAAGTGGAAATCTGTTGGAGCAAATTAATATTGATTCTGTTCATACTAAATATATTAAACAACTTCTATCTTATTTACTTGATAATATATATATATATATATATATCATTGTCCTTGTAAAAATGATTTAAAGAATTATAAGTTAAAAGTGAAAACATATTGAATATGTAAATAATAATTATTGTAAGTGTAATTTTAATTTTATTAAATTTAAAAAATATATTATCAATTTCAATTTGCTTGAGACCCTTGTACAAAACTTTAAATTATAAATTAAAAATTATGTCATGCTTATAATTATAACAACAATAACAAAAGTTTGACTGATATGTAAAGTCTGAAGAGGTTTAATAGTACGCAACCTTATCTTGATTATTAAAAAAGCTGTTTAAAAATCAAAATTTCAAGTTGGAAACCAAAATTTAATTCTGAAATTATAAAAGGTGTTTAACCACATTTATTTACTTGGCTATTTTTAGGATATATATAAATATTTGTATTTATATTATATGTGGTTATCTTAGTATAGAAGTAAACTCATAAGCATATAGAAACATAATCATGTGAGCTGCTTATGATTCAACCTCTAAATTAATGACAATCATTATCTTAAGCCATGTGATATGACTCCTTTTTCAAACATAGAAACTCTCATAATAATTTTTTTTTTATTATTTTTAGTTTGGTGTGTCTAATTCTATGAAAGTGTATTTTCTTTTAACAACTCGAAGGAGAGCTCTCCAGCAACTGATAATCATAAGGTCACAAGTTTGAATTACGAAAATAACCTCTTTATAAAAATTACAAATGAAAGATTGCGTATATTGATGACCCTCCTCTGACCCTTGAAAAGTAGAGAGCCTTTGTACAAATTGCGTTGACTTTTTGTATTTTCTTTGAAAATGATATAGATAATAATTTAGAGTTTGTAATTTTGACTATTTTGCCATTCTTTCTAAAAGAAAAATGAAACATATAAGATTATTCACACAAAACTTGAAATTTGTAAGAATAACTATATCATCTTTTTTTCCTTATTTTACAATGAAAAACGTAAATATATACATAAAACCTTTCACCTTCTACACCTTTTAAAATTTAATTAGTTTATTTCCGTTTCAATTTCCAAGGGTTCATTTCTTGTTCATCTTGTATTCAGTCTTGTCTAATATACTTGTACTTTTTTTGTATTTATAAAATAGGATTAATTAAAAATTTTATTTTATTTTATATATTAAAATCGTTATTGAAAAAAACCCTAATGTTGTAATGATTTCGCAAACTTTCAGATTTTTCCCTAGTCGTTTCTAGCACTAACAAAAATTAGAAAGATTAAACACATTAAAATAAATCAACATCAAAATTTGTTAACGCAATTTGACATATCTTGTCTACGCAATTCAACACACCTTGTCGACAAACAATGTTTAATGATAATGAAACAAAATAAATAACTTGAGTGATTAAACAAATTTTAACATAAACTAAAACACTTGAGATATTAAAAAAAAAAGCAACTCTCTTAAATATGTTGCTTCATCAACGAAAGAAAAAAAAATGTCAACCAAAAAATCTGCTATGAATCTTCGATATAGTCACTTAAACATCTCATGCATAGTAGTCACAGAGCGTCTCAAATCAACAAACATTTCATCACTGAAACGTTAATCCAATATAGTTACAACAATTACAACAACTGCTAAAGTTTTTCGCACCAAACCAACAACAAAGTCACAAAAACTACTGAAATTTTCTCACACCAACGCAAAAAACGATGGCCACAAAATTACTCAAGATAATCCTCAATTGTCGTTTAAAGATGGAAGAATATCCAGCTGTAGAAAATCTCGCAATCAACCAAAAATACAGCATCCACTCACAATCAACTTCGTCTCTTACCACCAATCACCGTAGCCAACATTAGACGATCTCATCAAAGAACAAATACGTGAGTTGCATAAAACTGCTCAATTAATTGAAAGTGAGCAACATCCCAACCTATTCGTCAATCATCTCTATTTTTCAATAATCTATTTTTGACAATAATCAAGAGAGAACCATGATAGTGCACTACCGTAGGCACATCCAAGAGCAAGCTTATCTCATCATGTAAGAAGTCTTCGAATCATAGAATTCTACATTTATATAACCGTAGATCTATCCATATCTTTTACAAGATTTTGTCTTTATTAAAGTTTATATCTTATAATATTATTTACCTATTATATAGTTTCATCTTTCATATTATAATAATTTTTATTCATTCATAATCTTAAATCAATTGTATTAAAAATTCTAATATATGTTATTTTAGCTAAAATAAAAATTAGTATAATGCAAAAAATAAATATCATAATTAAATAATTGTAAGAGAGTAGGCATTAAATTTTAAAGAAAAATTTTAAATAAGAAAAAATTAAATTAAAAAGTGACTAGTCTCTCTCTATCTCTTTATTGATGATTATTTATAACATTTATCTCTTTAATTTCTGAAGTCACATTAGGAAGGGGGAAAATGCTAAATCGCGTCTGAATCATCATTTATCGGGATTATTCGTAGTAAGCTCTTCATATTTCGACTTATATGAATTTTTTTCCTTAAAATTGATAAAAGCAAATTGTTTTTGGATGATGCATATGTTTTAACATATTTAACCTTACAAAATATTATATATGTGCAATTATATTATTCTTTTTTAACTAGACATGCTAGTATGACAATTGATAAGATTCCTCTTCACGATTGTGGGTTGTTTAACAAAATATGTATGTTTTTATATCGGGAAGCAGATTTTCACGAGGCTCGTCATCATCAACCCAAAATATTAAAAAAGTTAAGCCCATCATGCAGAGTAAGTGTATATATATTATTATGGGGATATCAACAATGTGTATTCATAATTTATATTCACCTATCATTAAAAACTTAATATTCAAACCATCTAATTTTTTTGGTTCGATTTATAATTTTTTGGTTCAATTTATTTTAATAATTTTTATTGTTAAAATCAATCGTCTTATTAATTAATAAGTTAATTTTCACAATAAGTTTGTATAAATTAAAATTAATTAATTAGTTTTTATTTCATAATTTCTTTTTAATTAAACTTGAATTTCTTTGATGAATAATGAATTTCTTTCAATTATATTTAAAATTCTTTAATTTTATTCAATCTTTAACTAATTTTACAATGGTCTAATATCAATTAAACTCACAATTTATCATTATGAAAAGTATCTTAAAATCTCTAATTATTAATTATTTATTTTAAATATTAATGTGAATAAATTATTAAATATATAATAATATATTTAAACAAATTATTTAATAAATAATACGTAACAAACTCAAATTAATTGATATTTAGTCACCTTTTTATCACTTTTTATCAATTATACTTTACAGACATCTTGAGTGAACCCTCATTGATATCACTCCATTTTGCAGCTTATCATAGTGAAAGGCACTCGAAAACATTCCACTACCAGTTGGTCCACCTGAAAGGTTTCGAGAAAGTTATTATTGAGGTAAGTCAGAGCCAACCCCACCTGGCCCGATACACATTATTAGGTTACAATCAACATTCAACAACATACATTTTGTGACTTCATTCAGTTCACTGGTCTCTTCGTTTGGGTCCTCCCTATTTTTCTATTTCTTCCTTTCTTTGAAGATCCTGACACCATTCCTCTGTCGTCACACTTAGCAGTGCCATTTTTGTTTCTAGATTTGCTAAATTTTACTATTTTTGTCCATGCATGAATCTGACAAAAAAAAGAGTATCGGTGGCTGATATACTTGTTTTGTGATTTAAAATACTATATATTTTTTCATATATACATACTTCTTGCTTGATGATGATTATTAATTCTTGATTATGACATTGAAGAAACTATGTTTATAGAGGTGAATAAGTATTCGAACTCTTGTGTATTCGATGTTAAGAAGCATTAAGGTCCATAATTATTACAAATGTGTTAAAATCGTTTAGAAATATAGTATTTCATTAATCACCATAATTATATATTATTAAATAAAAAGTAAGAATAAGCCCATGGTGTCTTTTATTTTTGAGGGATAAACACCAAATATTATGACATTAACAAATTAGTTTTAATTATTTGTAAATACTTGTAAATTTGTTAATAATACATTCCTTAAGATTTTTCCTATAGTATGAATAAATGAAATTAATTAGGCGACCATTATAAAATTTAATGTAAATAAATATTTTTATGTGAATAATTAAATATTAACTTAATAATTAATTCATAAACGTAAAAGTATTATAAATTTTGTTTGAATTTGTGTAAAATTCATACGTGTAATTTATATTGTTATAAAAAGGCCATATATGTCAAATCCCATTTCCCAAGATGCATGATTGAAAAATTTTCTTCGAGGTGAGATTATGATCATGGTAATTAATATATAAGGGAACCAAACACATGGTTTTCAAAGGATAAGTGATGCTATGATCTTTGAAACATGATAGTGTTGAATAACTTTTGCCTTAAGAAATAATAAGATCTAGCTTGCTCACTATTATGTATAAAAATAAAATATTTAAAAGTGTTTAAAATTAGAGAATTTTTTAATTTAGTCTCAAATTTTTTAATGACTAATTTTTAAAATTTGCATAAATTAAATAAAAATATTATTTTTATTGATGTGATTAATATAAAATGTTCATGTAAAATTGAACAAATACGTCACATAAGTAAAAATAACTTTTAAACTTGATTTATATAAAATTTAAAAACTTAATCACTAAATAATTTTTTTTAAAAAAATTAAGGATTATTTAATTTGTTATATATATATTTACGCGGTGACTTGTTTTGTCACTTCTTTGAGGTAAATGTGTTCATACGACTTGGGAAGTGAGGATTGGTTGAAAGAGAGCTCCAAGTCCAATGAGAAGAAGAGTGCTATCGAAAGAGTTCTATCGTAAAACTATATTCCAACTTGCTCTTTCTTTAAAGTTCATGAGCAGATGTCATGTGCATAAGAACCATATGACAAGTAGGCTGAAAAAAAGCCTAAACTCCATCTTAATGAGGAAGGTTTGATTAGTTAATTAGTTTCTCTACTAGGGAACTTCATTGATCATGAGGCTAGCAATGATTAATCTCTGAAAAATACCAATAATTAAGTTCAACTTGACCTTAGATTTCGATTTTAGTAAACAAAAAAATAAAATTAATGGAAAATGTACGATTTGTCTGCTACTTTTGACCATTGACCAACAAATTAATTAGCTTTCATTGCTTAATCTTTAACCCAAATTGACATTTTCTTGTTAATTAATTAATTTAAGCATGGCGTTTGAGATTTGAACGGATATGTACGACTGTTCTCTAATTATACCTTTGGACTGTAGTATCTATGTAAGATTGATTAAATCATAGCCTATATAAGGAAAATTGGGTACTGGTTTAATGGGCAAAGAAGAGTTAATTGTTCTCTCTCTCTCTCTCTCTCTTTTCTTTTTATGTGAAGTGAAATCTAATTAGAAAGAATGGATTAGGTAAATAAGGAAATGAACAAACTCAATTTTGTTTTTGCAAAGGGATCTTGAGCTAGAACCATAAATCATGCTTGATCATATTTCTAAAAGCTTATTTACTTTAGAATTTAGACAAAAATGGAATTGTGATACTGAAAATTTGGGTAAAGAAATGCTAAGACATGTAATATTTTAGTTGGTAAATTAATGCCTCAAATTATGTTATTTACTACAAAATTTATTGATTATTGCCTTTATAGAATTTGACATTAGATAGTTTAAATTTCCTTTTTTAGTGGTATAACATATAATTATTATTTTTCGAGTGCATATTAAATAAATTAATAAACATGTGTGATAATTCATAAATTACATATTTTAAACAAATTAAAACTTCACAAGTAAATGACATATTTGAATTAATTAATATCAATATATTTTGATTTTGGACTAACCACATTTTACAAATATCTTAAGTGAGTCACAATTTATTCAACTCAAACCTACAAACCTAGTAGAAGTGGGATGTACTCGAGAGGTCTCTTACCACTAATTAATTGGTCCAACACTAAAGGATTAGACAGTGTAAATTTGTTGCATTTTAACAGGATGCATACATCCCAATGTACTTTTTAATTTAATTTTTTATGGTAAAAGTTTAGCTTTGGATACTCAATATTGACTTTAGGAGTCCTTTTATGTAATGAAAAGGGCTTGCATGTTCTTTAGCTAGTGTGCGAAGCAAGATGTCACATTTTTAGGGTTTATATCATATTGTATATTTAACAATTTTTTTTGTGTATAAAAATGAGCATTCACATGGAATTTCTTGAATGCCATCTTCCACGATCTCCAATGCATCCAATATCCAATTAAAAAAAAGCAATCAAATAATGAATTTATATGTAAAAAGGAAAAAATAATAAAAATAAAATCTGTTGATAACATTTAATAAACATCAATCATAACCAGATACAATATCAAGACAAAAGCCAAGGTAGTTATTTACATGGGAGAGTTGGATCTTTCTGTGGTGACCTGCAGTTGTGTCTGTTGAAGCAGTTGCATCAGAAGCCAAATTGCAGTAAATAATAATAATGATAATAATTGTGACAGCATACTTCAAGTTTTGATCACACTACACACAAAATAAATACAGAATCAACCAAACAAAAGAAAACCAGCTTTTAATTAGAAGAAAATGGTTATTATCATTTGACTCAAAAGCTTTATTAGCAAAAAAAAAAGATAAATTGAATAATTGGTTACAAATTGTGTGTGTGTGTGTGTATATATATATATATATATATATAAGAAATTAGTAGGTATTAAGAAATAAAATTAAACCATAATTTTGAAAATTTAAATTGTGAATCACAAATGATTACAATTAATTGCAATACGGAAAAAAAAAGAAACTAAAGGTGTAAAAAAAGTTGTTTATGATTTTTAGCTACTTTTTCGTTTTGTTCTCAAAATGTCGTCAAATCTTCGCAGCTGAAAATAATAGGCGATATTTTGGGAAATCATCACTAATAGTTTAATGATCCGAACTATAGTTATAATAGTATGATTTAATTAAAAATGTTAACATAAGTTCCTTTTTTTAGGTCTAGTGCCATTATTACTAAGACCAGAAAAGGAAAAGGTTAGGTATAATGAGATGCATATATCTTCCAAAAAAAGCCGAAGATTTAATGGTTACATATTTCTATTTAAAAATGGATTGATTTGCATATTGACATATCATAATTTTTTTCTTTTTGAGATTGTAATAAGATATCTTACCATTCACTGAGTCTATATTAATATATAGTCACAGAATAACTGGATCTACCAGTAGGCTATGATTTTATAGTTGGTAAAACAAGAGAGTGAGATTGCAAGTAAATAAAGAATTGAGAGGTACTATTAGATTAATCCTAGAACTTATCATCCATGCATTAAAGAAAGGAAAATTAAAAAAAAAAGGTTGGTGGGTTATACTTAGTTTTGATTCTTGAAGCTGTTGCACCAGCAACCGACGTACCATAACTTCAATGATTTATATATATCATATTCCAAAATGGAATTAAAAACTGTACAAGATCAGTACTTTGATTTTCTTTAAATCCCACCTCTAGCATCTCACTCAGAGAGCATCCAAGCGCACACAGAAGACAGACACGAAGAGTCTCATCTTTGTCAACTTCCATGGATGTGAAGAAGTCTAACAAGATCACTGACATTGTTAGGCTTCAACAGGTCCTCAAGAAGTGGAAGAAGCTAGCAAACACTCCAAAGAGCAGCAATAAAAATACTACTACTGCTACTTCCACAACATCAACCACCAACTCTAGCAACAGTAACAACAGTGGAAGTAAGGGGATGAAGTTTATAAAGCGAACACTTTCTCTGACAGATGTTTCTTCAGCGTCGTTATCATCATCATCATCATTTTGTGGTAATGAAGTTGTCCCAAAAGGGTCTCTTGCTGTTTGTGTTGGGAAAGAGTTGAAGAGATATGTTATCCCAACAGAGTACCTGAGACACCAAGCTTTTGGACTTCTATTGAGAGAGGCTGAAGAGGAGTTTGGGTTCGAACAAGAGGGAGTGCTCAAGATCCCATGTGAAGTCTCTGTGTTTGAGAAGATCTTGAAAGTTGTTGAGGAGAAGAGAGATGCTAATGCTTGCGTCTTGAATGAGTTAGGGTTTAACAAGGAGAAGGAGATGATCGGTTGTTACTCACCGGATTGTGAGCTTACACCTTCTCATCATCCTCAAATGTGTAGATGATGATGAACAACATTTATGGCTTTGATCTCCTTTCATCTTTTCTCTTTAATTTTCCCTTTAGAGGAGGATTTTATATAGTTTTTGAATAAGGTAGATTATATTTTCTCAAGGGAATAATTTTTGCTAGTTAGTCATGATCTAATATATGATCATTCCAAAATGTTGTACTTATCTATTTCAAGTAATTAACTTAGTACAAAGATTCTGGTCGCATTCAAATTACTCTCTGCAAATCTATATATTCTTACTAATTAACAAAACTATGTTGGATTAGTCGAGAGAACTCAATTTTGATTGTTAAATTGTTCTTCCAAGTATTTCTCAAGCATATCAATGCTTAGAGTACTCCTATTCAATTCTTAAGAAACATAATTACTTGTAATCCCTGTTATTGTCATTGTACACAAATTGATGTCTGATGGATGCATTAAATTCATCATCATCAATACTCCGTTAAAATCTTGTTGAGATGTGGGGTTTGAGAAGATTTGATAGTACGCAATTTTATCCTTACCTAATAAAAAGGTTATTTCAGGAATAAAATTTATTATTAAAAAGTTATAAAGTGATAAAAATTAAAAGCACCTTATAATTTTTATTTTTAAAAATTGAATCTAAGTACCTATAAGGAAAAAGGTGTTAATTTGTACAAATTATGATTTTGATGAATCAAATTTTTTTTTTCAAATTTCATTTCCCTTAATAGAAAAGATTTGTCATTGGTTGCAAATCATTTATAGCTAATGACAGAAACATGAGTAGTTCCATCAATTGAATAAAGAGAGGTAGAGAACACAAGGCCAAGCATATTCCCTTCAAGCTAATAATAACTTATAGTGTAGGTAACATCTATTGACCACATAGAGCTAGTGCAAGTTGGTGTCAATTATTATGCAATTTCCTTTTGTTTTTGTGCACTTTGCTTGGTGCAAATTTTCTACTCCATGTGCTCATGAGTAAGAACCAATACTCTCCAAAAGTGTTTAGCAACTCATAAGTGCCATTAGCTCATTTTGTGACCGAAACACAACAAACCCCTTTGTGCTCCAATATTGTATTATTAACTAAAGATGCTTTAACTTTGCCCTTTTAGCCTTTTTTTTTTAAGGTTTTGTCTATTTCTTTTGTCTTAGAGTGGACACGATTAGGAACGATAAGAATAGTTCAGTCTGACCTAATTTGGTTCAGTCCATCTTGAAATTAAAAGGGTCTAGTTTAAGTTGATGGAGTTTTAAACTAAGTTTGACGCTTTCTTAATTTTAGATTTCAAGATAGGCTTGAAATTAGGTCATGCAGATTGATTCGATCAAAACAATAAAATTTTGAAGTGAAACGATATCGTTTTTAATTTTTAAAAATTAAAAAAATCAAACTTGAATTTAAGCTTGAAGCCTTGAAATTGAGTCTAACTTACCTATTACCAACTCTAGACACATGAGGTTTTAGACAAACTTTTGAGGTCGATTCAGCTTTAGCTAGGAAACATATTTGAGTTTTTCATTTACAATTTTTTATTTATTCTCTGATTTTCACTTTTTACAGAAAATTTAAGGAAAGGAAAACTATGTTTTTGCTTTTTAAGAAACCTTACTTCAATATTTCAGTATTGATGGAACACCCTCTAAGGTTGCATGGAGGATTATTCTCTTTTTAATTATGTTTTTCGAGGACTGGTAAGCCCATGGATGCTTAAACAAATAAATAGACAAAGAGAATATATATATGCCCCTCCGTTGTTGGAAATAAAAATAAACAAAAGAGGGATGTGAAGTGTACATTATAGTGAAGAGGACATGAAGCATCTAACTCCTGAAAAAAAAAACACATAATAGTATAATACATTGATAATTAATCATTTTTTAATTAAATATAAATCTCCGATACTTCAAAATTTTAGCTCGATTTATGCAATTGATGTTGTAAAAATTAAAGTCAACGTATTCCGTACACAAGACTCCCCTCTTTACGAGGATTAGAAGAGGGTCATCAATGTATGCAGTCTTTCCTTTATAATTTTTACAAAAAAACTGTTTCCATTATTCAAATATATGACCTTACGGTTACAAATGAATAACTTTTACTAGTTACTCCAAGGTACTTTCTCTGGAGATTGTTAAAACTATGTATAAATATAGGTACTTTCTTTAGAGATTGTTAAAACTATATATAAATATAAGCTTTCGACTTCATTAAGAATGAATAGGACAATCAAACATAAGAGA
>JAOTAX010000196.1:716721-726894 GCA_025629825.1 Erythroxylum guanchezii | reverse complement strand
TAGAGATTGTTAAAACTATATATAAATATAAGCTTTCGACTTCATTAAGAATGAATAGGACAATCAAACATAAGAGACTTATTTATAATGTATATTTTATCTATTCATTAAATATAAATGTCATATTCTTAATAGTTGGTTTAACCAATGTTTTTAAAAAAATATCGAAAGTTAAACCAGTTAAATAAAAAGTTTTTAAGGTCACTATCATAACTGACTAAAGTTGAATAAAATTAAAGAATTTAAAATATGATTAAAGGAGATTGTCTTTATCCATCAAAGAATTTAAAGTTTAATTAAAAAATTGGTTGTTAAATGAAAATTAACTAATTTATTTTAATTTATTTTAATTTATTAATTTACAAAATTTAACCGATTAATTAATAAATTTACCTATTTTTAACAACAAGAGATATTAAAATAAATTGAATTAAAAATTTAAAAACTGAACTGAATGACCGGTTGAACTTTTTAATCATTGTGTTTGACAAAATAAATTGATAAATTAAGTAGCTAAAATTTCTTTGAAAAATCAGTAAAATTCAATCCAATATATATATATATATATATATATATGAAAATCTCATCAATTAATTATTATTCTTTTCTATCTTATCATTGTTAAGAAATGAGTATCTATCAATTAGTTCTCATTTCTGCATATATAAAAATGATTGCTAATGTAATAAATGTAACTAAGAAAAAAATTCTTTCTTGTCATGAAGGTTGAGAGTACATTGTCAACAATGCAATGTGTTTCACCAATTTAAACCAGAATCTAAAGCTTTTTTTCAGTTCTGGATAAAAACTATAACCAAATTTAGACAAAAGGGAATTTAGACAAAAGGGAAGGAACCAAAATGTTGAACTGATTGACAGAATCTCAATGAGCATACTATCAGATTTGTCAGTAAACAGGCTATGAGTACACACATCCAAAAGAAACTGTAGCTACTTGGTTGGTTAGAATCATCTGTTAACTGTCATCACTTATTATGGTCCAGAAATGAACAATTCAGTATCAGTAACAATCAGGCGACCTTGATGTATATAAAATACCTATTCCTATATCTGCAAAACATCTAATGACTCCAGGATAGCTGGTGCTGCCTAGCCGAGCTAAATTCCGGTAGATATGAACAACTCTTCACAGAAAAACAGGTGCCATTACGAGTGTTATCGTCGCCAACATTTTTATCAGGACATGAAGTGAAGGTCCAGCTGTGTCCTTGAAAGGGTCTCCAACGCTGCAAATATAAAGCATCACATTTATTTGAAGTATCGTAAAACCAAAAAGAGTGAAACTTTTCATAATTTATATTTCCAAGCTTGAATAGCTGGCCAATTATATCAGTGATATATATAACCTTTGAAGTCCTAAATGTTTCTATAAAACTCTCATTTCTAGCTGCAACAAGCGTAGGATATGGCTTGAAAACTCACGTATCCCCAGTAACTGCTGCTTTATGACAGTCGCTCCCTTTGCCTCCAAGAGCGCCTGTTTCGATATACTTCTTTGCATTATCCCATGCACCACCTGCTGTGTTTAGGAAAAGAGCCATGAGAATGCCAGTAACTGTTGCAAACATCAACATGGCAGCCACCGCTTTCGCTCCAAGTAGAGGATTCCTGGTATAGTAACCCCAGATTCGCAGCAGAAAACCTGCAATGAAACATTTAAAGTAAAATTTTCATAACCACAGTTTAATATAGTTTATGACTGCTATCTACTACTTGCAGGTTTTTTTTCTGTAAAAAATTTGAACAGCATAATTAAACTAGCGACAAAACAGTAATCCACAATCACTGACAAAAAAAACCATAAAAAACATTAAACAAGATATAATCAACATACCAAGAACTATAGGTGATATAATAGCCAAAGCACCGGGTTTTATCATCTCTCTCAAAGATGCCGACGCAACAATTGAAACACAGCGGCCATAGTCCGGTTTTTCCTTGTACTCCTGTTGTGTTATGTTACAGGAGATAGCAATTCTCACTTTCGTGGATTAACTATACCCAAAAGCAAAATATAAAACTAAAATTTAATGTGAGAAAATATACTTACCATGATACCTGGTCTCTCTAAGAATTGTCTTCTTACTTCTGTAACAACCTCCTGAGCAGTCCGTCCCACTGCTGAGCAGGCCCATCCACTAAATACAAAAATTAGCATTGAACCTAACAGTCCACTAATAAAAACTTCTGGAATAGCAATATCAACCTGAGAAGCCATAATTACAGAGGTAAGGAAACAGGAAACAGGAAACAGTAAAGCACTATGACAGAAAGGAGATATAACAGTAAGGAAAACTTCCATGAATTGAAGAAGACAAAATCTTAAAGAGTTAGCTAACCCGATCAAAAGGTTCATGAGCAAATGTAGCAACTTCATCCATATATGCTTTAAATAGAAGGAAAGATGCAAGAGCTGCAGAACCAATGGCAAATCCTTTCGTAGTAGCTTTTGTGGTGTTCCCAACCGCGTCAAGAACATCTGTGATCTCCCGCACACTTTCTGGCTATACAATGAAAATAAGGGAGGAAAATATCATTTTACTGAACGACCCAAATTTCCATTAAAAGAAATGGCGAGCAACAATTACCTGCTGACTCATCTCCACTATTCCGCCAGCATTGTCAGCTATTGGTCCAAACATATCCATGGTAAGGATGTAGGCAGCAGTGCTGAGCATTCCCATTGTAGCCACAGCCGTACCAAATAACCCACCAGTTGGACTTCCAGATTCATCCACCAGCCCTGATGTGTGACCCAGCCAAAATGCTGAAATAATAGATATGCTTATGACAAGAACAGGAAGACCTGTTGCTTCTAACCCCAAACTAACTCCTGCAATAATGTTAGTCCCATGACCTGTTGAACTGGCAAGAGCTAATGTCCGCACAGGGTTATGCTTGTAATCAGTGTAGTACTTTGTGATCCAGACAAAAGCATATGCTGTGATGATGCCAATCAATCCACACAAGGCAAAATTAAACCAAGCTGATGGCGCTTGTTCTGTGTAGAGCAGCCAACGAGTTGACTGCAGAGACAACATTCAACAGCACATATAACTATATGTTGGAAATGAGAAAAGGGCAAGCATCCAGGGCTTCATCAAGTTCATACGCGAAGGCACAGCATTAAAGGCAAGCATTCCCTAAGAACGAAAATGAAAGGATTTGAATCAGCAGATGTATTACCGCACAAAACGTGATGACAGCCAAAACTATTGAAACAGAATATCCTTTCTGAAGAATTGCCATAGGATCCTCTACAGGAGATTTCACACTTGCATCACGAGTGCCCCTTATTGATAGAATTCCAACAGAAGATACAACCAAATCAAAAGAGTGAACAACAAGTGGAAACAAGATAAAGCCCGATGGATCTGCAAGAAAAACTAACATATTTCAGAACAATAGTATTTTTAGTTCATAATGTCTTCAATGATTAACAAATTGCAGAAACATGTCACAACACAAAAGGGGACAGCCGTGTAATCTAAATCTAGCTGAATATAAAGACTCATGAAACCCCTACTAAGCGAATCTTATTATGAAAATCCTTCATAGTAGAGTATCATAACAGTAATACACAAATGTTGTCTTCTTTTATAAATACCACCCAAGAAAAAGTTCAGTCAAAATGAAAGGAGTATAAGTGCTCTTACCTTCAATTTTGCATCGTTGAGCCATTGTCCCTCCTAGTATCATGGCACTTACTATTTCAGCTGCAATACTTTCAAAAAGATCAGCCCCTCGAGCAGCACAATCACCAACATTATCTCCAACCTGTTATGAAACAATTTATCAATTCCCTTATCAACTAACAATCTCCGCACAATAACCAAAGGGTTATAGAGAAGGATAAAACAGAGAAAAAGAATTGGTATATGGGAGAAAAACAGTCAGATTCTTTTTCAGAGTGTGGACAGGTCAACTGTGTGAAATTATACTCAGATAATTCAAAGTGGCAGATTCATTATCCTATATATGGACCTTCTTTTGCACGTTGATATAGCAGCCATTTGACAAGATTACATAGCTTATTTCTACTTAAAAACTCGATATTGTTCTATTCAATTTTCAGAAATAAATATTGGAATTACACAAGATAGATAACATAGCTGTTATAACATCAGATAAATAGACAATACAAGAGGGATAAATTACCAAGTCTGCAATCACAGCAGGATTCCTAGGATCATCTTCAGGTATTCCCTGCTCTACTTTTCCAACAAGATCAGCACCCACATCAGCTGCTTTTGTATATATGCCACCACCCAATTGAGCAAAAAGGGCAACAAAGGAAGCTCCAAATCCATATCCAACAAGTAGAAGAGGCACTAGAAAAGAAGATCAACAAAAATCGACCAGTATAAGGTTAATTGTACAACAGAGTTGTTAAGAATCCTACAAATATATACTCTTCCATATTGAAAGTACATCCTAATTCAGGAATAGAAGCAATATCTAATATCATAGTCTGAAAAGCATGCTCTACCAAAAACAATATTTTGTTTTACAACTTAAAGGTACCATCAATCTTAAGAAATAAACATAAGGCAAGCTGGAATTAAAAATTAAAAGTCATCAGCAAATTTTCCCCACAACTACTATAAGATGTATTCCCTTCCAGTCACTACATAGAGTCAAGTTGGCTATTTATGGCAAATAGGAAATAGGTTGGTACATAAAACAAAGGGAAACTGTAACTCACATTCAGTAACCTTCATTGAACCTGGAGAATCCACTTCCAGCCAAACGTAAAATGTGGCATAAAGCATAGCTATGCCAATAACAGCCATACCAACAACCACCAAGGCAGAGAAACCACCAGCACGAGCAGCTACCTGCATGTTACATGTTCTAGTTATGACAGAAATCTATGCTCAGAAGAAAGTGAAGTACAGAAGTGACAACCTGCAGTGCCTCCCTAGCAGATCGTCTTGCTGCACTAGATACTCTAACATTTGCACGAACTGAAACCCACATTCCCACATAGCCTGCAACACCTGAACACAATGCCCCAAAAAGGAATGCAGCAACAGTTATGAAGGCAGATGCTGACCTGCATCAGTGGGGACAAGGCCAAGAATGATATTGAGAAAGCAGAAAGTGAGATAATTACACTTTCATAAAAATCTCTAAGCATGCAGTCACCTCCCAAAGCCAGAAGATTCCTGTTGTGGAGTTGTGCTGCGGAGCAAATATATACCAAGGATCACCACTGCCAGCAAAAGTGCCATTTTAGCAATTGACCCATATTGGGTTCTGAAAAAGCCTTCAGCTCCATCACGTATTGCATCTGATATCTACAAATGACATAAATACAAGAAAAAAGCCAAATTTGAAAATATCATACCAGGATTATTTATAATAAGGTACATAAGCAACCAGTTATAACTCTGAACTTCTATTGGGAAATTTCACTCTAAAATAGATATAGATAGGGTACATAAGATATACCAGTGCCATTTCAGGAGGTCCCTCATCCTTTGCTAGCACCCACTTTGTAAGATATAATGATAGGAGGAAGCTGATAATACACACTGTGAAGACAAACACTATGATTGGAGAGGTTCTCAATCCGATGTAGAAGACTGCTCCAAAAACCAGAAGCAAAAGAACAACTAGAACACGGACATTTATTCTCATTAAAACACGAAAAATCTGCACAAATGTATGAGTCAATTTAGTCTATGCAAGGAGAAGTGGATATATCGGCATGGAGACACAAAGATAGGAATTACTAAATTGAAAGCAGCTTAGCATGCACGGATCTTAACAATGTTCAATTAACAAAACAAGTGATTAGTGTACTTCGGAAAAATTATATGATTCTTTGAATAGTTTCTTACCCATGGAGTATAAGATTTATTGCGCATACTGGGGAATGTCCTTGGTCTTTCCCAGTAAGGGCCCAAGTTACCACCCTCAACGTCTTCATCCATCATCATTTTATGGGAGGAGTTCACCCTTCAAGCAACAGGGAAAGGGTTGTACTCACTTCCTTGGGCAAATCGCCCCCAGAAGCAGGTTGCTGAATTTTGACTACTCTGGTTTATCCAATCTAGGGTCTTTCACTTCATACGATATAAGGGACAGCAAACTCTGATCCCGCAAACCTATTTTCTTGTTAATTCAGATACTCACCACCTTGTTAAATAGATAACCTGGCTGCCACCTTGGAACAAATCAGCCCCTAAAAGAATGACTAAATCATGAACAATGATATTTGCACCTTGCAGCTTATATTGCTTGCATACATCAACTCAATCAAAAAATGACCTGGAGAAGAAAATCACACACGTAAACTCTTTACATTCTGAAGACTCAACACAAAATAAAAAGTAAAAAAATTTGCATGCCCTGCTAAATACGAAGCAACCAAGTGTTCCCAACAATATAACTACCAGCTGACGATTCTCAATGCATAAGTGCGCCTACTGCAAATCCATAAACCATATGCTTATACAGCTTTTGCAAGTCCATAGGCTAGCAACCCATTGTAGTTTGAAAATTCTTTCCCTATTCCTTTTCATATAAGACCCATGTAACTTAAGCATCTTGAAAAATCTTAAAATAGATACACAAACGAAAGAGAATTATCATCCTTCACGAGATGTTAAAGTTCACACATTTCGAATCATTTGAGTGAAAAGCGAAAAAAAGGAAAGATATTTCCATGATGTCATGGCATTCTGAAAATGAACCCCACTTCGCACCTCTGATAAAAGACACTAATGAACTAACTTTAGTAGAAATCAAATCACAGAATTCTCTGCGTTGACTTTATGATTTCTGTTTGTTTATCCAAAGAAAAGAATCTTTTTTCCTGGAAAACACAACTACCCAACTCTCACTTGCCCACTCCAAACCAAACTAACAAACACTCGAAACGCCAGAAAGATCAAAATTCCTAAAACCAGTAACAAAAACACATTCTCCTTCCTTCCAACAATCTCACATTCTCTCAGCAACCAAACACACAAAAACATGAAACCATCAACAGCCAAACAAATTACAACTCTAAAGATCTGGAATTACAAAAGAATTCCCATAAGACCCAAATGCCCATTTCACTAAATCACTTCATCAATACGATCAAAAACTCAACTTGAAAATAAATTCTTAAAAAGCCCATGTACGAAGAGATCCATTGAAAAGCCACAAGCTTCTAGAATTTTTTTTTTTTTTAAAAGAGAAAAGAAAAGAAAAGAAAGACACGCACCGGTCAGCGAATAGAGATAACAGCCATTAACCGAACAAGATTTCACCTTTCTCTGTCTGTATCCCTGCAGATAAATTCAGAGAAAGCTGTCCGAGAGAAAATTTATAAAGGTTAATTTCTTACTGTTTATTTTATGTGACTGACTTGAAAATTAATTTCCTTTATTTAAAAATGATAAAAAAAATCCGAATCTTGCCTACGTGGCCTTTTTGACATGTCAGCACGACCAATGGGATAGTGCCATTTAGGATATTAGGTTTTTTCTTTACACTATAATCTTGTGTTAACTATTAAGGATTAGGAGGCACTTATTAATTACTTATTAATTGGGAGAGATTTAAGAGATTTTGGATTTTATACCAAAAGTTAGTAAATATTTATTAATAATTTTAGTCTTATAAATAAATTAATTTTTCAAATAATAATAAATTATATTGAACTTTTAAGTCATAAGTTTTTTTTATCAGAAACTTAGCCGGATTTGGATTGAATTATAATAATATACTGTAACATAAAAGATGATTATGGACAAATTATATTGAAGTATAGTTTTTTGAATAAACTTAATTAAAAATTCGATTGGATTTATATTGAATAATCCGAACTCGACACATAATTAAAATAATATCGTTTCAACCTAATTTACTAAAATAATATCCTATTACTTGAATAGATTTAACGTTGACCCATATAAAACTTAAATTCCATTCGTTAATTTAACTCAATGGGTTGGGTACATGTTGCCACCATAATCGAGCTTCATTGAGAGTGATATAAAATATGATCAACACAAGATGGATATGTACCATAAACCTAATTGAAAAACCTATCATTTGGTGATGTTGCATCAAAGAATTAGATAACTTAGCTTCTTTGATGGTGAAAAGATTAGATAATTAAATTTATGATTTTTTGCAGATATATCCTCAAGTAACTTGACTTTAAAACAAGTAATTTTTGTTTGCTCATTTGCTTAAAAGGCTACAATGGCAGGTAGGTTGCACTAACCATCTCATCTCTTGCTTAATTACATGCTTAGTCAAAATAAATAGTGATAAAAATGTCTTATTAAACTCATATTAGCAAAAAAAGAAAGTCATTGTAAGCATATAATATAGTTGATAATATATAGTTTGAGCCAAATTTGATATTAGATCGGAGCATTCAAATATAAATAAATTGTAATTAAACTTTATTTGCTTTGTTAATTTTAGGTAGATTTAACTAACTTATCCATAATTAGTTGAGCTAAAAAAAGTTAAGTATGAATTCGATCGATAGTTAAGTACTCGATGAGAAGCCTAATCAAATTGAAGATAATTTGTAACCCTTAAATGCAAATGAAATTGCTTTGAGGTCACTTTCATCTTTTGAGAAATGTGAACTATGAGATATACAATTTTGGTAGTTTTTATTTTTTTTAAGACTTAGAATTTCTCAAAAACTAAGAAATAAGACAAAAATATTAACATCACCAGGTTGAAGATACTAAATATCTTATTTGTATATTGCTTTCACTTGATTTAACATCCAAATACCTATACCATTGATTCAAGTATGAATTCGACCTAGAGTTAAGTACTCGATGAGAGGCCTAATCGAATTGAAGATAATTTGTAACCTTTAAATGCAAATGAAATTGGTTTTAGGTCCCTTTCATCTTTTGAGGAATATAAACTATGAGATGTATGATTTTACCAAAATATTCCAAAAACTAAGAAATAAGAGAAAAACATTAACATCACCAGGTGGAAGATACTAAATATCTTATTTGTATATTGCTTTCACTTGATTTAACATCCAAATACCTATACCATGGATACAGTTACACATAAGCTTAGATATGATATCACTATGTACTCTTATTTGATCTCAAAACCAATTTGTGGTGAGCTTTTAGGCAGTAGAAGAACAAGCTTGGGTTGAAGCAACAACCATTTGCTCCACTTTCACTCCGGCATTGCACATGTTAGCCATAACTCTTGTATACTTCTTCCCATACCAGGACAAAGGTCCACAGTGTTTTTCATAAGTTGTCACCTGAACAGAAGCAACACAGAAGTCATTAGAAAAAGCATTAGTCACAAACCCTTTTTAGGATTTGATATGTCTCTGGCTGTGAAGTTAGTTTTTTATCAGGAAAACTTACAAAGTTCTTCAGGCAATCCCAATCATCAACTAGAGGAAGACCTGAAGGCCTGACAGAATTCATAATCTCTGAAACTTGTTCAGTCCCATGAATTGTTGTTACAATATGGTTTATGCTACTGTCCACATGTTGTCTATGAGAAAGGACTTCCTGTAGCTTCTTTTGAGCTTCAACCTTTTCCTGAGACCCTTCAGGAGCTTTATTAACCTGTTTAAATTGGACGATTGGAGCTGGTTATAGGTATAAATCTTCATTGATGAACCCAAATACAGAGGATTGAATCATGTTTAACCTTGTGGATGAAGTGACGAAGAGATGCATCACGTTGGGTGAGGGAATTTGACGGTGAAGATGAAGCTGATTTGTAAGATTCTGCAGATTTTGGACCCAGGTAAACACACAGAGATTCAGTGCAGAATTGCTTGTTTCCATATTGCATGACATGAGAGCTCATATCACCATTACTTGCTGTCCTTTTCTTAGCCTGAAAAAGGTTATAAAAAGTAGGATAAAATATTAATAAGTTACCTTATGGTTTAAGAAACTTAAAAAAAATTAAAACTCTTTTTATTATTGTTAATTTCTCAAGAAGTTTTTCTCTTAATTTTTTAATAAAAAATAACAATAAAACACAGGTAGGATAAGTACTGCATATAGACCAATTAATTATTATTGATACGAAAACCAACTTAATTCTTAAATATGAGCTAATTCAACTATACTTGACTCAAATTGATAATTGAAAATAACTACAATAAATTATTAATTTGAGTAAAGTTTAATT
>JAOTAX010000196.1:701980-716621 GCA_025629825.1 Erythroxylum guanchezii | reverse complement strand
CTAATTCAACTATACTTGACTCAAATTGATAATTGAAAATAACTACAATAAATTATTAATTTGAGTAAAGTTTAATTAGTTTGAGTCAATTTTAAGAGTTAGGTTAAATCATTATATAAAAAAAATTGATTGACTCACTTATAATATTCATGTTATATATATTTCATCATTATTTTTTAACAAAAATATGAAAAAAAATCTGAATAATTAAAAATTTTGGTTTTTTCAAAAATTTTAAAATCATAAATTTCTTTTAAAAAATTTTAAACTACAAAGATTTTTCTGAAACATACAAATGAAAAGAGACAAAAGAGATATACCACTTCATACTGGTTCTGTAGTGTTTCTTTACTTGAATCATGCAAGTCACTGCGTAATAACAAAAGAATACAATGTAATTGACCCAAATCAGAAGCGCTTTAACTCATCAGGAATAAGATTGGAAAAAGAAAAGATATCATAAGGAACTAAACCAGTCTTCCATCCAGGCAACACTGAATAAATCTCCAAGACAAGTATCGTATTTTGCAGGTGGACTAGGATGATCTCCAGGACAGTAAGTTGCATAACTACTCTCATCTGGGTTTGAAGCAGTCATTGCATATATGTTCATGTTGCTTGGGAGCAGACCTTCAAACATACTTCCAGACTCACAAGCTTCAAGGTAGAATACCTTAACAAATCCAAAAATCATGTGTACCCTTTAGTATTATGTATCATTAGTTACATGGAAACTCATCAAAATCTTAAACATTGAACCTAGAAATTTTCATATTGAGTTAAAAAGAGTTTGAATATAGGATATATTGATTACTATCTTAAGTGATTATTAACATTAAATAAGAAATTTTTAATTAAAAAATTATTTAATCAATAATTAGTGGAAATTGGTAATTATTAACACCATAAATAATACAAAATTATATAAAAATTCAAGGTAGAATACATTAGCAATTCCAAAAATAAAGTGTACCCTTAGTTTATATTACTACTAGCTACCTAGAAACTCATCAAAATCTTAAAATATTGAAACTAAAAATTCTAATATTGAAAATAATAGTAGAAATACCGAGTAACCCCTCTTCTAATTAGTGGTAAGGCTACATCCACTGGATCGCTCCAAATCTTGCGTTTAGCAGCATTTTTTACTGGATCGTTATTGTTATTGTAGTAATCGAAAGACCGATTGGATAAATAGTATTTAGTAATTTTTAATGGTCATTATTGATGTAATTAGTGAGTTAAACAGTAAAAATAATATAAAATTATGTTAATACAATCTCTTTTAAATAAATTTTTTTTATTTGACACTAACAATCACTAAAAATTATTAATATTTATTAATCACTGTGACATAATTTTTTATTAAAAATAAATTCAAACTTTCCTATAATTGTAATATCACAGCTCTCTATCATATCTTTGGTTTGGCCATATCCACTGAGAATCATTATACATTAAAAAATAACATTGACGCGTTTTTCAACTTCAACTTTATTGTATGAAAAAGAAGAAAGTATCTTTTTAACATATCTTTTAATAGTGTTTGGTTATGGAACTTAGACTAACAATTAATTAAACAAATGCATAATTAATTAACTAAACTTACCAAGGACTTGTATGCCTTAGCTTGGTGCATCAGTTTCAGCACTTTTATCAAGTCTTTAGCATAAAGGTTCTCCTCAATGAAAGCTGAAAAACACAGGAAGTGATAGTTTTACATATCAAAACATAATCAAACAAGAAAAAAAAAAGGGGTAAAGTATCTGAAATTAACATATAGACTCTGTGTGATTAGTGAACTAGCTAGTTAGGTTTAATACTCACAGACTAATCCTGGAGCTCCATGATCAGTGTAATATATGAAAACATGGTCATTTGGACCACTTGCCAGAGCCTTGCCACTTCCTCCTCTGATTCCAGTTTTGTTGTTTAAGAGAACAGTAAATAAGTTATGTAACGTAGCATTCTTCCCAGTGTAATCCTTTGAACATAAAAAAAGAAAAGAAAAGCTCATAAGGATATATCCATCAATATATTTATCTATAATATTACAAATAAGGACTTACTTTTAAGTATATATGCTATATAATATTGGGTTAATTATAGTGAATTTTGTGGTTTGATTTTTTATTTTTATTTTAAAAATTATTATTTGTTTATAATATTCCAAATAGTACTCAAAGACATTTTTAAAAATAGTGGATTAATTAGAGTTGACTCTACATGGTTTGATTTTTTATTTTAAAAATTGTCATTATCTCTCTATTAAATATATATGTTATAAAATATTGGGTTAATTACAATTGTAGTTTAACTTTTCTATTTCAATCTTTATATTTTAAAATTATCACTTAGCTTTGTATTTCAATATATATTATATAATATTTGGTTAATTATACCAAATCTTATATACAAATGATCATATTATACAGCTCCTTTCAACATATTCTTTTTATTTTACCTTATGTTATATTTCATTAATTTTATTTATTTATAATTCTAAAGCTATCGTTTGAGGCTGAGAAAGGAGGGAACATGATCAAAAGCCACCAACCTTGGGAACTCCATGATAAACATCCTCACCACCAGGTCTGTTGATGATGATACCCTTCTTCGGATTTTCTGGGTTATAAGCAATATCATCGTACATGAAAACGATGATGTTTTCTTCTTTTAGTCCACCTTTCCTCAGCAACTGATATGCATGGCATATATCTGCCTGGAACACACAAAACACGAAAAGAGAAAATTTAATCTTATCAAACAACAAAAAAGAAAAGTAGTTACTAACCATATTAATGACTGTTTTGCTGCTTTCCATGTTAATAATTGCTAACTATTACGTTACTAATTCTCAATCTCAAAAACTGAAAAAAAGAGTGAGTGAGTTCTGTCTTTTTCCCAGTTCTAAACTGAAAGTTCATGCTTTCTATTTTTTCTCGGTGTGTTCATTCACCTGATGCCTGTAGTTCGAATAGTCTCGCGACCCTGCAATTAGAACTGCCCATCTTTTTTCCTTAGGATCAGCATTACAAGTTGCAGACTCTTCATGAGTAGCTTTACCTGAAGCTGTAACCGACAGTAACTCATCGGAGTTTTCTGTCAACTTCTCACCGTAACAGACGGGACTTACCAGTGCCAAGAAAAGAACCAGAAGACCATTGCCATAAGAAACCATATTTGTGAGTTGAGAACCTGCTTAGTTTCATATGATTATCTTGTAAGTGATAAGATGAGAGCAAGAGCAAGCAAATTTGGTAATCTCTTAATCAGGAATTCCTGTAAAATTTGTACCTAATCAAGAAGATTATCTCATAATTATTGTCAACATATAAATAAAAAGATGTAATATGTACATGTGACGCATATAAATTATATATAACATTGAAGTAATATCTATATATAAAAGAAAACATTCTATGGATACTATATAAAATGGTTTACGTGATTGATACGTAATTAAAAAAAGAAATTGAAGTGATTAGTACAAAAGAAAGGTGAAGGAACTTGAAGCTATGAACTCAATTGGATCATTTTGTTAAACTACAAAGAATAGCTCTTACCTTTTAAGAGCAATAGGATTTGATAACCACAAAGGCTTTTAAGTTAATGATACTCTTAGTGGAGACGAGAAGGAGCCTATTTATAACTTGTAAAAGCTAAAACCAAGGGTTGGGATCAAATCTTCGATAGACTCGAGGGAAGAAGACTAAAAAAATAAAGACATTTGGAGTCATGCCCGTGCATTAAACTTAATTACAATGACATTTGGAGTCATGCAGTGCATTAAACTTAATTACCCTAAAACTTAGTTTAATTCCTAGCTAAATTTGAGCTTATGGTAAATTACCATTCTTTCTAATTGACATCTTTTTAATTAAGTATACTTGTGAAGAGAGGAGCTTGTGTAAAGGACAAGAGAAGTTTTGGAATCTCATTAATGATTAACTTTTAATTAAAATCGATATCAATCTTTACATTAAGTGAGTCCATAATGTTGATTTGACTCTTTATTCTATAATATATTTAAGTCTTTGTAAGGCTTAAGCAAGATGATTAAGAATAGTGGTGATAGTTACATGTAATAATACAAGTTTAGGCTCTTATCTCTTACAGTATGCTTGCTGAGATTGTTATTTTACTACATTTATCAGGTAGAGTTTAAGTGAAATATGAACATGAATTGTTGCAGGTTGGATCCTCGTATTAGGTTATTAATATAATAATACTAAATTTCGACTAAAAATAGGAAAAAGAACAAGAATATCCAGATATAGGTCCTGTAAGAGCTGTGATTATGTAAATATCGGTGATGTTAAAAAGGGATAACGGTTTTTCCAATGTCTAAACTTTGTTTTAACTCTTCCTTTTTAAATAATGAATTTGGTTTTTATTTTTATTTTTATACATTGATAAGTTTGGTCTTTTTTAAAATAGTTTATATGTTTTGTGAAGATGAGCTTTTATAAGTAAAATTAACTAAAATTAAAAAAATGTTAGGAAGAAAAATAAGTAATTTTTACATGAAAAATATTACTGTCTTTGTATCTTTTAAATTAGCTATATAAGCCTTCTGATCTAAATTATCATTATTTAAGGAAGTAACTTTTATTGAAAATTATGATAGTTTTAAATAAGTCTTTAGTTGAAATAGATGATTTTTTTAATTATGATCTATAAATCCTTTTAATCTAATTAAATCTCTTAACTGCTAATTAATTTTACTTTATTTTTTAAATTTATATAAATATTTTCTTAATTTTATAAATTTAATAATTATTTGCAAATTTTATAAACTCTTAAGTTCTATAGTAAATCATAAATTGAACCCTTAACTTTTAATACAAAAACTTCAAAATTTGCTACAACAATTTTGAAATATATAATTAACAAATTTAGAGATGTTTCTAAAATTAAAATCAACTTTATAAAGATCACCACATGGTCATTAAAAATTGTGATTTTAATGCTCAACAACAACAATAACAACCCAATAGAAATTTCGCTAATATGAGAAATTTGAAGAAGTCCAGTAATACACAGTCTTATTCTTAACTGTGATTCTAATGCTCATAGGTAATAAAATAGAAATAACGTATTTTCTATTATTCACAATCTAATCAATAAACAATCTTAATTTTTTAGATTTACAATATCATCTTCATAAAGATTTATCAGTGATAAATCTAATAAGTAATAATTCTAACGTCTCTTATAAGATAACAAAACTTAAGAACTTGTAAAGTAATAAAGGGTTGACCTCAAGTCAGCCATCGTTGGCTTGACCTTTTACTCACCTACCAAAAAAGGTATTTTAATAGTTTATTTTATTATGCTTCTTTTTGTAAGTTCACATGAAACATTCGTACTTAATATCAAACTAATTCATAATAAAACCATTGAGAAGACAATTAATTTTTTTTAATCCTAATAAACTCCCGACAGAGAATCAACGATAAGCTTTGACTGACGATGGGTCAAAGTAAAAGAACCTTCTTCTTACGCGGACGATGCACCATCCACAAAACGCACGAACAACCCACCAACACACTAATCTTCATCACTAGCCAGAGGAATTGCTCATGGACATGACATGGCAACCACTAAGTTCAAACAATCCTTTTCTGTATTCCTTTCTCCATTGCTTTGAAGGCCATTAGATTTAGACTTAAGTGATTTATGATCGATCTAATCAATGTGCCTCTTAATTTTTGAAAACTAGTCTTAATTTTATAATATTTTCCATCATTTCGTCTGATAAAAATTTTAATTTTAAATTCAGTACTATATATGATGTTGTTTTAGAGTTTATAATTAAGATTTTTAATAGAAGTTGACAATAAAAACTAAAATTATAAGTGAATTATTGATAATATTTAAAAAATAATAGTATATTAAATGTATTGGACAAGACATCTCAAACGAAACCATTTTTTTAATTAAAAAATTGGTCTTTGCTTGTTTCTTGACATGAACAAGTTGATACTAATTGGCGCATAGCAAATGATTATTATACGTAAGAGGAGAATTATCAGAAGCACTAACGTCCCTCTTGCTGCATGTGGATGATAAAAATTCTTGTTAATCATGATTGGGAAGAAATACAATTTTCTTCCATACATGATTGGGAAGAAAGAAAGTTTGTACTAAACGAACTCAGATGGATGAAGGGTTTCTAAATATTTGTTTGTTTGTTTGGAACTCAATAATATTTGATAGGATTATATTAGCAATTAATAATTAACTAGGGGGTTTATATTTATAAGATAAATAAAAAATAAAGATTTCAAAATCAGACCAATTTAAATTGGTAAGACAAGATGTTTAAGGTTTAAAAGGTTCAACTAATATTAGATTGTCAATACTAGTTAAAGATTGAATAAAATTGAAAATTTTAAAATGAAATTTTCTTTATCTATCAAAAAATTTAAGGTTTAATAGAAAAAGAAGATTGTTAAATTAAAATTAATTAGTTTATTTTAGTTTGTAAAAATTAACTGATTAATTAATAAATTGATTAATTTTTACCAAGAAAATTGTTAAAATAAATTAAACTAAAAAATTAATCAATTATATTTTTTTACAGTTGAAACAACTAACCTGATTCGATTTATATATGTTTTTTGTTTATACTCTCATCTACACATTCATGCAAAGATGACCAAGGCTTTAAAAATGTCAATAGGAGATAGATATACTAAAACATATAGATTAATATTTTAATGAGAAGTCATCTATAATAGAAATTTCTTAAATATTAATGCTTACATTATCTATTTAATAACATGTAAGAATTAAATATATGCATGCGCTTAACCCCATATATAATGCATTAATTCACATAACATCCAACACTAGTTTTAAAGTTTTATAATCTCAATCTTAAATACTATGTAATTAATAAACATCTAGAAAAAATATTTTAACAATTTAGTCATGCAAATATTTCATGTAGATATTTTGTTGACAGTAGTTATCATTATCAACACTCAGTTGAAATCTCACTCAAGCGCGAAGTTTGAAAAAATCTAATGATACGCAGTCTTACATCTATCGAATAAAGAGGCTATTTCCGATAATTGAAAAGTTAAATTAATATTTTTTTGAAAGTAGTAAAAAATATAAATTGAAAATTTAAATTGTAATTAATATTTCCTTTTTTTTTATTCTCGAACAAATTGTGCTGCCTTGATTGCTTAATCTGTATCTTAGAGTTGCTAAAGATAAGTAATTTCCTCTTATTCAAAGTAATTCACAGCTTTAAAAGCCTATACTTCCAAAATTATTTAGACATAAATGTATTAACGTACGAACTAACAAATATTACTAAATGGAATTTTGTAGTTATGTATACACGACTTATAGCTTTCCATCAATTGACACAACACAAGTTTTGCAAGGCTTAGCCTCTCTTACACGAAGTAACTTGATTTGGAATTCAGTCCATAGAGTGAGAAATACTGCTTTGCGTTCAAATTCCCTTTATGGTCTATAGTTTATGATAATTAATTAAGAGGTAGAGTTTAAGAAGAAAGTGTTTGTAACACAAGCAAGAAGTCTTTCTACATTAAGTCTTCAAATTTCCAAACGTTTTAAATAAAAAACATTTTAATAAATTATGTTTTGCAATGTTTTAAAAACTGAACCGATTCAACCAGTCTAAAAGTATAAATTTTAAATTAGCCAACTTTTTCATTTGATTTATTTTAACAATCTTTGATATTAAAAATTGAGCAGTTTATTAATTAATCGATCAATTTTTATAAGCTAATTAGTTTTTATAAACTAAAATAAACTGATTAATTTTTATTTAATAATTTTTAAATTAAAATTTAATTTTTTATTATGTAAGGATAGTCTTCATCAATTATTTTAAAATTTTTAATTTATTTATATCTTTAACTAATTTTATAACGGTTTAATACCAGTTGAACCTTTTGAACTTTAAACTTATTATTTTATTAGTTTAACTTCTACTCTAATTTTTAAAACATTAATGTTTTGTAATATTGGTGATTATCAATAGTTATAACTTCTCCACACATATATAATGCAATTAATTTTGCCACATAATAGGCAGAGTTCCTTCCTTCTGTTGCAAGTTTACTATAAAATGAAATGAATATAAAATTACCTTGGGCGGGAAGCTTTCAATCTGGAATATTGAATGTAAACGCCGGGCATGCTCTCCTCCTCCTCCTCTCACTCAATCAAGTATATATAATATTATATATATATACCCTCAGCCACTTTCTTAGACTTTTATACCACCTCTCTTTATATATTTTACCAAAAAGAAATGTCCCATTATAAAGCGTCAACCCTCTTCTAACTTCACTGTCCTTTAGGTCAGTGACTCGATTCCAGGACAAGATTGGGTAGGGAACACGACGATGAGGAACGACTTCTCACTTACGGCTCTTTTTTATAAAAAGTTTTGAGTTTGAGTCATACAAAAGAGGATAAATGGAAAATTTTCTTTGTTGGTGGTCCTTTAGCCTTATGAGTAAAGCTCATTGATTGAATCAATTACGACGTCTCACTTTCAATGACAGCGTCAGAGTTGGAATTAAAGAACCTGATGTTGAACAGTGCCAATAATCAATCAGCAGTTAATCAATTAAGTATGTGACGATTCTTTGTGTTCAAAAATATATAGGTTACGTAAGAACTTGAGGGATCTTGAGGTTCCAAATTTACCTCGTCTAGAAATATTGAAATGGAATCTTAGAAGTTTAGGATTACTCCGACTAAAATGAGATGCCTAATGTAATAATAAAAAAAAGATAGGCAGGGAACACGTGCAAGGGACACGCTTATGATATCAACGACTATTGACTCTATGACTCAAAAAAGGATGACCAGCATATCTACCGGGAATGCAATTCTTGTGCGGATTGTTTAGCCTCCCTTGCCGCTCTTGCTAGCCCTGGTTTTCTCCCTCTTCCGGAGCCTCCGACAATCGTTTGGGCTCATATGCAACGTGATCTTCAATGGTCCTTGTCGGCTAGTAGCGGTGTTCTTTAGGCCGGTCCTTTTGGTTGTTCTTCTTTTGTATTCAAAAAAAAAAAAAAAAGGTTTTCGAGTAAGATTAACTAAATATGCGTACCCAAACAAGTTCGAATATGGAGGTTATAAGTGGGTGGATTTGTCGTGTTAAAACCTTATGTAGTAGTTCTTAAGTGGTATTAAATTCTAGAAAAGAAAAGAAAATTAAGAAAATCTCAGTTTTCTATTGTTATGGAAAATTTCAAAGTAAAAAGAAAAATATAAACAAATATTTGGAGCTATAGAAAACCCATTAAGGAATCTATTATCATCCTCCACTAGAGTATAGTAAGTTAAAGAGATAATAAATTAAATAATGTCAAAACTTTTTAAAAAATTTTAATTTAGCAATTAATTTTTTAAAATTCGTACAAATCAAATTAATTTTTTTTACTAATGTAACGGTCCATCAAATACCACTTGAATATTAATTATATCAGCAAAAATAATATATATCTAAGTTAAATTTATCAGAAAAGACTGAGAAAAAGACAAGATAATAACTTAACCCCTAACCATAATCATTTATGGGGTGACTATGCTTTTCTTCTAGTAGTACTTTAGCACGTTTAATTTGGATTTTTGTTAATTTTTAATAAATTGTCATTCTCAAAACTAAAAAATGGTTTATTATTAACAATTGTTACTTATTATTTAATTGTCATCTAGTCCTTATAATAAAATAAAATAACAAATCATCGTGATAGATTTGTTTACCTTTAATATAATTAAAATCGAATGAGTTCGAAAGGAAATAACGTGTACTTGTTCGAAAACGTTACGAACATTCACTCTCACAACATTTAATGTTTAAAAAACCCTTTGTAAGTATGGCTATGCATACATAATTTTACTATTTTATCAAAGATCAATTTACAAATTAAGCACAAAGATCCGATAATATAATAGAAAGAAATATATTTAAAGTTGATTGTATGAATTACGGTTCGAGATGGACCATCGGTGGAACTGAAATAGGCCGGTTGTTAATAGTTTAGATTCGATCCAACAAGATAATGAAAAAACAAAAAAAAATCAAGTTTTAAAAAAACAGAAAATAGGCAAAAGAAAACGAAGATAGATCAACAAAATATTTCTTGATTTTAAAAACCAGATCAACAATTAGTGATAACACAAAATTATTAGCAAAATTTGAGTTTTTGTAACAGTATTGTAGTGTTTTTTTCTTCTAATTTTGAAAGTAAAATGTCATAACTTTTTAAAACCAAACACGGTTTGGTAAATTCTTTTCATATTTTTAGCAACAATATCATAAATAAAAAAGCCAAAGAAACAAAAACAGAAAGATAATCACTTGGTCTAACGTACATAACACCTAGAAGGCTAGCTTATTTATTATTTTAAGTCTTTCAATTCTAGAACAAGGGTCCACAATGTTTTTGATTGTAAGTTCATGTTTAGTCTCTTGTAAGAAGATAAACTCTTATCTCAATTCAGAGTGGGGATCTTTTATCAATCTTATCCAATATTCAAAACAACGTTGTTTTAGATATTAAATAGAATTGGACATCGTAAAAATAGATGGAGTATCCGACTTTGAATTGAAGAGTTCATTGTGCTACGGTAGGTTAGATTCTACCAGGCATGGAACAATCTAACCTACGATAGTAATAGTACAATATTGAAGTCTTATCTCTTGGAAATATTGCAAAAGTGTGTTCGAAATCTACCCTACAAGAATACAATATTGAAGTCTTACTCTTTATCTCTTGGAAACATTGCAAAAGTGTCTTTGAAATATAACCTACGATAGTACAATGAACTCTTATCTCTTGGAAACATTGCATAGGTGTCTTTGAAATATAACCTACGATAGTACAATGAACTCTTATATCTTGGAAACATTCAAAGTGAGTCTGAAACCTTTTTTTTTTTTTTTTTTTGAGAAATGAGTCTGAAACCTTGAAAACGTTATGCAGTCGCAATCTCTTTTTAGAAATGTCTAAAGCTGCAAAAAAATTTTCCACACACGGTTCTTGCACGAAATTGTATGAATATGGACTCAAGCTCCACGCGCAAGCCAAATGTCAAAAAAGAAAACTTTAAAATTTTAAAAAGATACTTTAGGTTCTTCGTGTTGAAAACTTCTTATGGTTTTATGGTCTACTTTCCCGTTGAAATATCTAAAGTTTGATATATAAAAAATTATTGAAATCGATTTTTGTAATACTTATGTTTTAATAATCGATTTGATTAATTTAACAATAAAAATCTTCAATCGATTAATTATTAAATTTAATTTTTATCTTTTTAATTCAATTTATTTTAATAATTATTGTTTATTCGAAAGGAAATTTCTAATATTGCATATTTTAACTATAATTTTTTTCCTTTTATTTCCTGCTTGCAATATTGTTTGAAACCCAGAAATAACGTGTATTTGGTTCGAAAACTTTAGGAACATTCACTCTCAGAACATTTACATGAACACTAAAGTTTAAACACCTTTGTAAGCATGGTTATTCACACATAAATTTACTATTTTATCAAATTTTAATTTAGAAATCAAGGACAAAGATCCGATAATATGATAATATAGTATGAAGAAATATAATCAAAATTGGTTATATGGATTAAAAATAAGCTTCTGAGTTCGAGACGAACCGTAGGCGGAACTGAAATAGAGTGGTTGTTAATAGTTTAGATTTGATTTAACACCATAATAAAAACAAAAAATAAAGAAATAAAAGAGAAAAATCTTAAGAAAAACATGAACATAGGCAACAGAAAAAGAAGAAAAATCAATAAAATATTTCTGGGTTTTGAAAATCAGCTGTGATAACACAAATTTATTAGCAAAATTTGTGTTTTTGTAATAACATTGCAGTTTTTTTTTTTTTCTAATAGTTGAAAGTAAAAGGCCACAACTTTTAAAACCAAACACGGTTAAGTAAACTCTTTCCATATTTTTAGCAACAATAACTGAAATAAAAAAAGTCAAAGAAACAAGAACAGAAACATTATCATTAATCACTTAGTCTAATGTACAAAACACCTTGCTAAGCTTAACCTAGAAGGCTAGCTTTTGTATTATTTACGTCTTTCAACTCTAGAACAGTCGTCCACGACGTTTTTGATTGTAAGTTGATGTTTAGTCTCTTGTACGAAGAAGTGAACTGAGATAAGAGTTCATTGTGCTATATCGTAGGTTAGATTCTTCTACGATAGTAAAATATTGATGTCTTATCACTTGGAAATATTGCAAGAGTTTCTTTGAAATGTAACCTACAATAGTACAATGAACTCTGCCTAGATAATGGTGATTATATTCTATTATTTAATTTTAGATATTATTTAATAATTAAACTTGATTATGTTTATGTGAGACATTATTTGATAATTGAACTTGCTTATATTTATGTGGGACTCTTTTGAGATAAATTTGATAAGGTTTAAAATCCTAATTAAGATATTTTTAGATAATATCTATATAAGGAAGCAAATTTTCTAAAATTTGAATTGATTATGACAATTGTAATATGGCTGAGATTCAGGGCTGAATATTGTTGTTTTTAGTGAGTAATATCGACATATTTTGGATGATTTGGTAGCTAAATTTATGCGGATATTGTTGATGAAATTTGGTAGTTGATTGCGTTGAGATTGAAGTCCATCTGCAACAAAACTTCTCTACTGCATGACATCAGCTTGGCTGAAGAGTTTTGTGCTGCATTTTTTTCGATGTTTTTGTCGTTGATTGAATGGTCTTGCAACTGAGATTTGTCTCTTGATTTATACAATGCTTGGCTAGGTGATTTGGGCATATATGTTGTGTTCTGGTTGATATCGTGTTCCTTTTTTAGCTGGGCATTCTTTCATTATTCAACGATAATTGAGGGTATTCTTTGAAAATTTTGCAGCTGATTTATTTTTTGGTTTTCTTATCATTTTACTGTTAGTGTATTAGACATGATAATAATTTATATACATGTCTATTATAGAAAAAAATGAAAATGCGAAATATTATTACATACCTTCTGCCATTGATTTTGAGGGGTTTCGGACAAATATGAGAGGGCTCTTCTAAGCTTTTAGCAAATGCAAAAGATGGTGTATGCAGAATCATGCTAAGCCTAAGAACCCAATCTCCTTATATTCCTTGTTATCTTCCATCAAAACAACAGAAGGATATGATCGTTCGCAGTGGAAGGACATGAGGTTTCAAAATGAACAGATACGACCCATCAAAAAGGAAACTAACGGATAACAGTCTCCCACTTGGGTTGTAGATGTAATCTAAAAGTCATAAGACCTCCACTTAATTAAAGAAACCAAATGCACGAATCATGGCGATAAGTCCTCTAAATGTGAGTATTATCTTCCATGTATCATGATACATCTTATTTCTTATGCCACTTTAACTAAATGAATAAACCTTTATGTTTATTCTAGGTCTATAATAGTTGTAAGTCTCAAAATAAAAATGTGTACACCTGAATAAGGAAAACAACTAATTAATAAGAGTTTCGTGAAAATACATACATAATCACATAATAGAACCAAGTCCCATTCTAGCAACATGATCCTTAAAGCTCTTTGGTGGCATGCTTTTTGTTAAAGGATCAGCAATCATTAACTCAGTGCGAATGTGTTGAAGGATCACTTTATTCTCTTTGACACGTTCCCTAATGGCTAAATACTTAATGTCGATGTGTTTACTTCGACTACCACTCTTGTTGTGTTTGGCCAAAAATATTGTAGTGAATTGTCACAGTACATTCTTAATGGCTTAGAAATAGAATCCACAATTCTAAGCCCAGATGTAAAACTCCTCAACCATACACCATATGATGTAGTCTCAAAATAAGAAATGAACTCAGCCTCCATGGTAGAAGTAGTAGTCAAAGTCTGCTTTGAACTCCTCCAAGATATGGCTCCACTGCCAAACATAAATACATATCCAGATGTTGACTTTCGTGAATCAACACAACCAGCAAAGTCCGAATTCGAGTAGCCAACTACTTCGAGATTATCAGTTCGTCTATACATAAGCATGTAATCTTTGGTCCTTTGAAGGTACCTCATTACCATTTTAGCAGCTCTCCAGTGATCTATATCTGGGTTACTCTAATATCTTCCTAATATTCCAACAACAAATGCAATGTCAGGTCTTGTACAAGCCTGAGCATACATTAGACTTCCTACTGTAGAAGCATATGAAATATTTTTCATTTGTTCCCTTTCAACCTCATTTTTTGGGCATTGGTTCAAATTGAACTTATCACCCTTCACAATAGGTGCTATACTCGGTAAACAATCTTTCATCTGAAATCTTTCTAAGACCCTACTGATATAGATTTCTTGGGATAAACCTAAAATATATTGAGATTTGTCCCTATGGATCTTAATGCCAATGACATAAGATGCTTCACTTATATCCTTCATATCAAAATTCTTAGAAAGGAACTATTTCACCTCATATAGCAAACTTTTGTCATTTGTGGCGAGTAAAATATCATCCACATATAGAACAAGGAAACAAATTTTAGTCCCACTAACTTTCAGATATATGCATTGATCCATGATATTTTCTACAAAACCATATGAAGAGATGATATCATGGAATTTC
>JAOTAX010000196.1:688735-700551 GCA_025629825.1 Erythroxylum guanchezii | reverse complement strand
GACTTATGGAGACTGACAAGTCGACTTATACATCACGACAAGTCGACTTATAGGTTCAGAAAATGACTCTGACGAAGTCAATCAGCCACAAATGGAAAGGAAAAAATTCAGCTCAAGTAAGCCTCATGTGCCTCTCACATGCATTACTTATGCTCCTCTGCTTTGCGATTCTCTTTATTCTTTGTTATTATTCTTGTAACCAAACACCCTCACATTTTTGAGTTTTATATTGTTAGCAAAAGACAAATAAAAAGACCACACACATATTATCATATGAACCCTATATCCCCAAATGTTAAACCCGAATCATTTAAGATCAAATTGATGATCTGTGTTAAAAATCGACGGAGAAATGTGAATCACTTCACATTTATTCCCTCCTTTTTTAATTGATTTTTGACATCTATCATCGATTTGTAAGAGATTTAAGAGAGCAAACCTTAGTAGACACATTATACGCGGGATCAAAAAATAGGTTCTTCGATGATTGTTGTCTTCAAGGTACTTCACTGATTTGTAGATAATCTCTATAGAAAGTGAACTTCCTTATTGTAACAATCTTCATTCCAAAATCTGAAGGATTTTGGTCACTAGCTATCTTCTCTAGAGTGAAGAGTCCCTGAGCAATTCTGTCTCTGACAAAGTGAAGCCTTACGTCAATGTGCTTAGATCGCTTGTGCAAGACAGGATCTTTACTGAGGTAAAGTGCACTTTGACTATCTGTGTAGATTGTTGATGTAGCTAAGTTAATTTGAATTTCCTTTAGGATGCCTATCAACCATGTTAGCTCTTTTACGCCTTCTGTGATTGCATAGTATTTTGTCTTTGTCGTTGATAGTGATACTATTGACTGTTGCTGAACTTTCCAACTGATTGAATTGCCTGCTAATGTGAAAAAATATATTGATACTAATTTTTAGTTGTCTTCTTCTGCTGCATAATCTGCATTTACAAAACCACACAAACATATATTATTGTATTTAGCTAATTCAACTTTAGAAAAACATAAACCGTAGTTTAAAGTTTCAGCCAGGTATCTGAAAACATTCTTTAACGCTTGCCAATGCTCAAATCCTGGATTGGACATGAATTTGGTTAGAATGCGGATTGCATAGGCCAAGTCAGGTCTTGTACATAGCATCATATACACGATGCTACCAACTCCAACATTATAGGGATAGTTTATCATAACTTTCTTTTCTTCCTTAGTTTGAGGACTCTTACTGGCAACCATCTGCAGATGTGAGCCTATAGGAATAGAGTTAGGTTTTACTTGTTCCATGCTGAACTTAGTAAGAACCTTTCTGATGTAGTTTTTCTAAATCAACCATAGCTTCCCTTCCCTCTTATTCTTGATTATCTGCATTCCTAAAAACTTGTATGCTTCTCCCATATCCTTCATCTCAAAGTGCTTACATGAAACATTCTTCACTTTCACAATTCTATTTAAGTCCTTTCTAGTGATGACTAAGTCATTTATATAGACTAACAGATAGACAACTTCTATCACTCCTAGGTCTTTATAGTAAAGGTAGTAATCATAGGCACTTCTTGTGAATTTTGTAGTAGCTGCTACCTCATGAAACTTCTTGTTCCATTTCCTAGGTGCTTGTTTCAACCTATATAGAGATTTCTGAAGCAAGCAAACATGGTCAGGCTTATCTTTATCTACAAAACCGACTGATTGTTTCATATAGATAGTTTCCTCAAGCTTTCCATATAGGAAGGCTGTTTTAACATCTATTTGATGGATTTCCTAGTCATAGATAGTTGCTAGCACAAGAATGAATCTTATAGTCTTGAACTTCACAACGAGTGAGAAGATCTCCTTGTAGTCAACTCTCTCCTTCTGTCTGTGTCCCTTAGCTACAAGCTTGGCCTTGTATATCTTAGGTTCTGCCTCTTTAAGTCCCTCTTTAAGTTTAAACAATCATCTGCTTTCAATAAGCTTTGCTTTAGGTGGCTTAGGCACTAGCACCCAAGTCATATTCTTCATTAAAGAAGAATATTCATTCTTGCTAGCCAATTTCCATTGTTAAGCATCCTTTCTGCTCATAGCTTCTTCTTAGGTTTTTAGTGCCCTACAATTAATTGATTCTATAATAAAGCAAGCATATTCCACTAAGTTAGAATCATAATACCTCCTATTAGGTGTCCTTTGTCTTAGTTGTTTATCTTTGGTGAGCTGATAATCAAGTAGAGAATTATTAGTGTCAGCTGGCTGAGATTTCCTCCTCACTTTCACCTTCTGCTTCCTCAGTTTCTTGTTCATGGTGGGTATAGCCTTGTACAGGCTCCT
Organism: Erythroxylum guanchezii; assembly: GCA_025629825.1. NCBI lineage: Eukaryota > Viridiplantae > Streptophyta > Magnoliopsida > Malpighiales > Erythroxylaceae > Erythroxylum > Erythroxylum guanchezii. The sequence goes on along the minus strand of JAOTAX010000196.1, from coordinate 698,252 downwards.
TATCATAATATTGTGTGCCATCTTCTTCTGTTTTAGTTGCTGGTGGCACATTAAATGCTTGATGATCCTAGTTGCTCTTGAATTTCCTTTTGTAGGTCAGTGTTTGCAAGTTTCCTGCACAACAAAGGAAATTCGTGTTCCTTAAATATTACATCTCTACTAATAAGAGTTTCAAAACCTCCCTATTGAAGTAGTGGGATTTTGTAGCCTTTAACTCCTTCTGGATAGCCTAAGAACACTCCTTTAGCTGCTCTAGGTTCCAAATTTTTCTGCCTTTTGGTGTGCATAGGCAGTATAGTCGAAGGTTTTTAAGTGAGCCAAGCTAGGCTTCTTCCCATTCTAGATTTCCTGAGGTGTTTTGTAATTATTGGCCGATGTAGGCAATTTGTTTACTAGGTAGGCAACATTCTTGATATCTTCACCCCATAGTGATTGTAAGCACCCTGAAGACAACATCATATATCTTGTCTTTTCTAGGAGTGTCCTATTGAGCCTCTCAGCTATACCATTCTGCTGAGGTGTTGCTCTAACAGTCTTATGCCTTTGAATACCTTTCTTATTGCAGTAATCTTCGAATTCTTTATTGCCGTATTCAAGGCCATTATTAGTCCTTAGGCATTTTAACTTCTTCCCTGTCTGATTCTCCATGAGTGTATGTCACTTAATGAATATTTCCAGTGCTCATCTTTCCTTTTTATAGGATAGGCCCAGCATTTCCTAGACTTGTCGTCTATTATGGACATAAAGTATTTATTTCCTTCTGCAGTGGGCACTTGTACTAACCTCAGAGATCGTTGTGGGCATACTCCATAATCTCTTTAGCTCTCTTAGCTCCTTTCTGAAAAATGGTTTTGTGGTGCTTTCCTAGCACATAAGATTCATAGAATTCCATCTTCCTTATGTCTTTTCTGTGAATCAACCCTTGTTTAAAAAGGTGCATCAAGCTCTTGTTCCTTGTATGTCCCAATCTAGAGTGCCATAACTTAGTTGAATCTAGCTCTCCATTTCCAGTAGTTAGATTCACTTTAATGGTGCCTATCACATAGTAAAGCCCTCCTCTTTCAACTCCCCTTATGATAACTCTTCCATACTTTAGAATTTCTCTAAGTCCATCTTTAGATCTTATCTAAAAACCTTGTTTATCAAATATACTTTCAGAGATGAGATTTCTCCTCACTCCTGGAACAAATCGGACATTGGTTAAGGTTCTTCTCTTCCCATTAAACATGTTGATGGAAACATTCCCAATACCTTCAACCTTTTGCTATCCAGAATTTTCCATGTTTATTTTGGAAGTAACTGGTTCAAAAGTAGTAAACCAGTCTCTGTGAGGAGTGACATGCATAGTATACCCAGAGTCAAAGATTCATTCTCTGCTGAGATCTTCTCTTTCTTTAGTAACAACTAACAGTTCATCACTACTAGATTCTTCAAGTATCTTTACATTCCTAGCATCTCCACCTTGTCCAGCCTTGTCCATTTTCTTCTTCCTGTAGTCTCTAGCAAAATGCCCCTCCTTATCACAGTAGTAGCACTTCTTGCCTTTAGCCTTTTTCTTCTTTTCTTCACTTTCTTTAATTTGCTTATCCCTGCCATTCCCTTTCTATCAATTTCCTTTTTTGTTGTTCTTTTTATGAGGCTTCTTGTCTTGTTTATTATCGATGAACATGACTTCTGGTTCCTTCTTGAATGAATTATTGTCCACAATTTCCTCCATTAGTGAATCCAACACCCTCTTGATAGTGAGTGATTCTCCACTGGCATGCTTAATCACTTTCTTAAAGGCATTGAAATCTGATAGTAAGGCCTTTATGATAACCACAGCTTGGTGTTCTTCAGATATATTTTCACTTGTAGCTTCTAAGTCTTGCACCAATTTAAAGAAATAATTCAGATTATCATCAAAGGTTACAGTAGTGTTCATTTTATAATTGGCCAGATCATGTAAAAGTGTCATCTTGTTAGGCAGACACCTTTTAGCGTACAATTCATCAAGTTTTATCCATAGTTTCTTTACAGTATTGCAATTATGCACTTTCCTTATCACAATATGTGATACATGAAGCATTAACTTGCAATGTGCAAGCCTTTGCATCTTGAGTTTCTTTACAGGATTTGTTTCTACATTATAATGTTCTTCAATTGCCACAACAGTCATAGGATTCAAATAAAGTTTGCCTTTGAAGTTTCTAGATTGTAAAACCTTCTTTACCAGTAAGAATATCCATTTCTTTTCCCACCATTTTGTTACGTAGTTAAAAGATGATAAGAAAAAGATTCTAACTGACTTTTTGATTGTAAGAGTAGATCAGAAATAGGACACGAAGGTTAAGGCTTACTTGTATGATTGTTCTTACACTTTCTTGATGAACCTTGATTACTTGAATAGCCAGAGAGTTACCCAGAATGCTGAGGATTGGCTCTGATACCACTTATGTTAAGATTTGCCTTTTATTTATGTTATCTTCTTTCCCAAGAGACTGATGAAAGATGAGTTGGCTTTTCCAGGATTATGACGTTTTTTAGAAATGAAAGGAGCACACAATAATTTTACTTGGTTCGATAGCTTAATTGCTATCTATATCTAAGGATCTCACGTAGGTGGTTTTACTATTTTCAACGCAAAGAAAAAGTTACAAGAGACGGAGTGTTTTTCAACACTTGCGAGAATTCTCTGTGAACTTACTAGTACTCCTAAGTAAATACTCTAACAACTCTCTGACTCCTAATTTCTTTTCGTAAACTTCTCAGATTATTTTGGGTCGCAATGAGAATGCTGTGTGTATGAGACTAATGCTAATATCTGATTTTATAGACTATACGTTGCAGCTGAACATTTCAAGCCTTCACCGTCAAAGAAAAAATTCAGTTCAAGTAAGCCTCACGTGCCTCTCACGTGCACCACTCATGCTCCTCTGCTCTGCGTTTCTTTTTATTCTTTGTTGTTATTCCCGTAACCAAACACCCTCACATTTTTGAGTTTTATGTTGTTAGTAGAAGACAAATAAAAAAACCACACACATATTTTCATATGAACCCTATATCCCCAAATGTTAAACCTGAATCATTTGAGATCAAATTGATGATCTGTGTTAAAAATCGATGGAGAAATATGAATCACTTCACTGTTTATTAATTAATCAATTAATTTTTGTTAAGTAATAAGTTCTTACAACCTAAAATAAATCAATTAATTTTTATTTAACAATCTTTTTTAATTAAGATTTAAATTTTTCAATGGTCAGATACAATCTTTTTCAGTCATATCTAAAATTGTTTAATTTTATTCAATATTTGGTAAGTTTATAATAATTTAATAGTTGTTGAATTTTTTAAAACTTAAACAAAGAGTTTTATTAGTTTAACTTCGTATCTAATTTTTTAAATATTGAGGTTTTTACTTTCTCTAAAAATGCTTCACTTTGCTTCTCTTGCTCTCTTGTTTTATTTTTCTCTAAAAATTGCTGATTTGTGACATAAATCTCTTCGAAATTGAGTTTTGGGGTGTTAGATCAACCTATAAGAGGAGTTGATTAACTTACATCCTAAAATTTAAGAAAAATACCATAAATAAGTCATTTAAAGGTTGTTTTCGATCAATAATGTTGTGAGTCAAATGACTTATTTTGGATTATCAAACTCTCTTGATGTTTTCATACGATTTATAGATTTTTTAAAACTTATTATGGTCTATAAAATTATCTCAATTTGGTATACTAATTGTGATTTTCATTACGTGTATCTGTCAAATGAAAATATGATCATGAGAAACATGCATTATCTCCTTGTTAGGGATGGTCATATGGCCCGACCCTATTCGAAGACAATGAGAAATTCAAATTGGCCAAACACTAAGTGACGTTTAATTAAAATAATATTATTTTAACAAAACTTATTAAAATGATGTTGTGTTGATAAATTATATCCTGATGATGTCATTTTAACCTTAATTTGATTGAGTTTTCTCGTCTAATCCTACGACGAAACGATATTATTTGGACTCTAATTTAATTAAAATTTGGATTGTTCAAACTTAGATTCTCAATATTCGAATTGTCCAAACTCAATTAAATTAAATTTTAGGTCGACCTAAAATATCAGATCAAGCTCGCACGAATCGAGTCTTGAGAGAATATATTGTACGAGCTTTACCTTTCTTTTAATTTGTTAAACATAACAATGACGAAATGATGTTAATGAAGTACTAATTATCATTTATTATAATTATGTTGTTAGTACATAACAAGATTTAAAATAAGTTCAATATTATGATTACTTTATAACATCAAAAGTAGATGATTTTTTAGTTTTATCTATAAAAATTAACAAATTTCTTTTTTTTTTTACCAAATTGAATATTATTTTAATACAAAAATAAAAACCTTCAACTGAATAAAACCCTTTTGGCTTAGCTACAAATTCCTTTATAAATTTTGGCATGCTTAGTTTGGATCTTTGTTATATCCAAAATCGTTCTTGAGGACTGTTTTAATAGTGTTTTCTCTACAGCAATTTATTTTTTTATATTATTAACATTATTATAAGCAGAAATTGTAAATATAGGAAAAAAAAGTCTAATCCTTCTTTCAAGTGACAATTTCATTCCTAGGATAAAAAATTGAGCATTATTTAGGAGATAAAAATAAAAATGAAGAATTTCAATCAATCTGGCCTTAATCATTATATCAAAGTTTTAAACAATTATAATAATTTCTAAAAATACAAGCACAACTAAAAAAATACAGTCTCTCTATCTTGCACAAATAAGACTGCGTATTATTAAATCTTTCTAGATTTCGCGTTTTAGCAGGACTCGTTGTAGAATACTACTAACTGTTATAGCAAGCTCTCAGTTTTTGCAGGTAACCTCCTGAGGAAGTTTTGTGGTATTGATGGAAGATTGGAACGCATTCTTGGAGGCCTAATTGCATAAGTCCCTGCAAGAACAACCATGTACTGAAATGGAGATATATAAAAGATACAACCTGCAATGAGACAGAAAATCATAAAGATGAAGGTGGCTCTTGGATCCCTCCAACTTATCAGTGATCTAACTCTCTCCATTTGAGTTGCCAAGTCTCCTATCATTATCATCAACCTTCCTGCAATGTTCCTTAACCGATCATACCTTGCCTTCAGGATATCTCCTTGCTTGGAAGTTGGAAATGTATCAACTCTTCGTCCAACTCATCAGGATGTGTAATTTCAGCATTGGATAGTTTGATATCCATGTGAGGAGGGTGTCTAGGCCTCCTTGGAAATGACCAAACTCCAACAAAGAAAAGGGTGAAGAAGAATATAGGTAGTGTCAGCCTCGGCATAATCACCAGCAGGACGAATAATGAGTAGAAAGAAACTGTGGTTGATGGACTTTTCCAGGTTCGAACCCGATCAAACCATCTCCAAATTCCAAGCATACCTGTCAAACATGAGATGACTCTCTCGCAATTCGCCTTCCCTCTTCGTAAACTCCACATGTTCGATCCAGTATCGAGCATATATTCCACGACCTCCTTCCTTAATGGCGGGTCGGCACGACCGAGCCTTGAGGATAGGATATAAGTAGCTTGGTGCCTCAGACTATCTAGTTGATATACTGATAGTGGGCTAATGTAGTGCATATTGGGTAGTAGAGGGTGTGCATATGTTTGAAGCAGATTGACCAAAGAAGTACAGTTAAACTTTACTGCCAAATGAAGCTCTCCTGTTTTCTTCAATCCAGTAGGTTGCAGCACAATAAGTGGATAGGAATGTGTATATATTCTATCAGTTTCAAGTGTCGATAATCGGATTCTTACCTTTCCGATTCTAGGATCTGCTGACCCTCCATTCTTACCACCTACCTGCAAATGGCTATTGTCAAAAACTCCAACCGTAATAACTGTATATGGATCATAGACGTCCCAATAGTACTGCTCATTCCATTTTGGAGAAAGATTATCTATGATTGTGGTTGTCCTGATCCACTTATTTCCGTACTTGGCGACACAATAAGCATCGGTCGTTCCTCGACCATCCTTGGATTTCATAGGCAGCAATCCTTCAGCTTTCAGGATTCCCAGCTCTAGTATCCCAATCTTGTCTGACCATAACTTGGGAGATGTTGGTCTGAGATCGCTGCAATAGTAAGTTGGTTCATCAAAAACATGATAGACACCATCTAAATACACCCTCAAATGAAGTCTACTAACAAACTTCCCTCCATTGTTCTCAAGATTAACCCATCTGTCAGCCATAGATGAAGGAAGAAGCCTCTTATCCACTTGCTGCAAATGAATCACACACCTTCCCAAGCATTCCTCCTTGTTAGCCCCTAACTTGTCCTCCACACTCAAGATCAGAGGATCATTGAATGGTTCTGCTGCAACAAACATCAGTTCCTCTTTCCAAGTAGGATTCACATTCTTTACATTGGAAACTTTACTCCTCGAAACCAAGTTCCCAAGAATGGCCTTGACAAAAGCTTCAGGCTTCCTGTTCTTATCTGTTGGTGCCAAATCCTGCGCTGCAATCACATGAATTCTTAGATACCAAAGTCTAGGTGAATGATATACCTTGGAACGAGTATATGTTACATTTTCTCTACTAACAGCAGCTGCATCAGAATGCCAGGCGATTGAAAAGGCATCATCTGCTTGATTCCCTATCCAAACAGCCAACATCAGCTCTCCTGGAACAATTTGCCCCTGATGATCCTCTAGTCTATACCACTGTGCTGCCAACAGACTATCCGGTGGAAACCGGCTTGGTATATCACCTAAATCGAATGACACACAACCAATGCTTCCATCATTTGCAGATCCCTTGTCTCTGATCAAGATATCTACTACCCTCCCATGAAGTCTATCTTTTGCAAAGGCAAACACTTGATTCCATTCAGGATTTGATGTCTTCTCAAGGATCCTTGTAGTCCCCTTTTCGCTACCAATCATCAATTCAACAAAAGGGTCACAAGTTCCTGTTTCATCATTCACTGGCAACTCCTTAGCTCTCACAATTCTAACATACAGAAACTGGCGCTGTTCAACTAGTGTGAGCTTGTCATTGCCTGTAACTTTTCCCCTGCTAATATCAGGCGACGTCTCCTTGAGGGTGTAGTCCTCCTTAGGCTTCTCTTTCGGATGCATTGCTCAAACTGCAAGATAGACGGTGAATAACAATCCAAATTTGACGGGTAAACAATAAGAAAATAATACAGAAACGCCCATATGTAAAACACCAACATCAGAATAATCATATACTCGAACTAACCTTTCAGGGTAATTTGTTTTCTGGCTCGAAGTCCTGAAAGTGTTTATTATGCTTACAGAAGCTAAGAGAATATGAATCTGAAGAAGGTATCACACTGAAATGGCTTTCTGGTCTTGATGAAGAAAATTAATGGTTCTAAAAATGGAAAACTTTTGAATAGATGAACTGGAGAGGGAAATCAGGAAAGTAATATAAATTAAAATAAATGCTCCCTTGTAGCCTTCTACTGTTACGACCGTTTATGAAGAAAATATTTTTCTTGTTTTGGTTTTACAAGTGTTTTGGTACCCAAAACATGTGTTGTGGTGCTCAGTTTCAGGATTTATACATTGGTGGGAAGAAAATCTGATTCAATCTTTCCCTGATAAGACTTCTTCATTTTCAGGATTACTGCTAGTTTTGGTATTTCATGGAAATTGGAAGTTAACTGGAAAGGTTTTAATGTTCATTTTCTTTCTCTGAAAATGAAGGAACAAAAGTCAGCGACTGCTTTAACAGATGTTTATGTAATGTAATCTAATGCTCTTCCTTACGAGGTTTTTCAAGTTCACTAATTTTTCTGTACTTGGAATTATCTGTCAAAATCCAATTATGACTAGCAAGAGCAACTCTCCCCCTACCTAGGCATCAGATCCTCTGTCCCGCTAAGCCTGTCCCTACTCTGTGCCAAAATAAAACGTCGACGTTTTCCTTTGATTTAAACCAACTTCTGCATCTCAGCTAATCTTTAGCCGAGCCGTTCTTCCTTTGAGGAGTGCTGGCCTCTCTCTCATCTCACTTTCTTCTCCCCAATTCATCAGTCTCGCACTGACACATCGATATTATACTATCTTGCAAGCGCGCACACACACACACTTACCGGCAAATCCCACCACCAGATCACCCAACAACTTTTACCTCTTTATTTTATTCAGTATTTGATTTATTTAATTCATTATGATTTGCCTCCCATGTTCCACCATTAACTGGTAGCTCATACCCGGTCTTGTCTCCTATTTTTATCCTCTGTAGTTGCTCCCTTTGTTTTCCGATCTGTGTACCTGTTGTTTTATTGGCTCACAATGGCAGCAGACTCTTCATGGGTGAGGATAGTCACTGCTCAGACCCCCACTAACATTGCTGTGATTAAGTACTGGGGCAAGAGGGATGAGACCCTGATTTTACCCGTCAATGATAGCATCAGTGTTACTCTTGATCCCTCTCACCTCTGTACCACCACTACTGTTGCTGTTAGTCCTTCCTTTGACTAGGATCGCATGTGGCTTAATGGAAAGTAGGTGTTTTTTTTCTCTCTATCGTGTTCGGCTGATAAATTTGCTTTTTGTTGTTGGGTTTTAATTATTGAGGGATGGTTTGAAAGAAATGCTGGATGAGATCGTATGGATTTCAAGCATTTGATGCTTTTCTTTTCCGAGAGTCAGTTCGAATTTGAATCTCATGTGGGGAAGTTCTTTTATGGGTTCGTTTTTCTTCGTTTCCGTGACATCGCTGGACGGAAGGATATTTACTTGACTAAGGTTACTCAAGGACTTTTTGTTCTTCTGAAATTAATTTTGACTATTTCGCTGTGACATAATTGAGATTTACAATATTTGCCACTTTGGTCAACTGCTTCTGTAAATTGGAGAACTATTTTAAGAAGATACTGCCAAGTATCTTGAAGGACTTTAGATATCAGCTACGCTAATAACAAAGTCTCCGAAGGCATTGTTTTCACTTTCCTGAAAACAAATATTCCCTATCAAGGATAGACGAGTTTAAAAGAAAGGGTTGTTAAAATTTGTTCGCATATGGAAGAAAAACTGAAAGCATGTCATCTTTTTCTAGCCATCCTAGGGAAACAAGGAAAGACCGGATTGTGAGCATATTGGTGTTATTGTTTCTGTTCTATAGAAACAACAATGTTTTTTTGTCATCTCGGATAGCATGTCGGTGAACTTTACCCTAGTTAGATTAGTTTTTTTATTTGATGCTGGTAGTTGAAATGCTATCTCTCATTCTTCGTGTATTCAGAAAAGTGACTTGTTATATTTATATTGAAGCGTTGTCTTTTTGTTGATCTATTGTATGGTTTCTTTGCTGGTTAGTGTAGGAAATTTCACTTTCTGGAGGCACGTATCAAAATTGTTTGAGGGAAATCCGTGCAAGGGCTTGTGAGGTTGAGGATAAGGAAAAGGGAATCAAGATAACAAAGAAGGATTGGGAGAAATTACATGTACATGTTGCTTCATATAATAACTTCCCTACAGCAGCTGGACTGGCTTCC
>JAOTAX010000196.1:666365-681230 GCA_025629825.1 Erythroxylum guanchezii | reverse complement strand
CTTAATATTTTTAATATTATTAATTTTATTATACCAAATTAATTATCTTATTATTTTTATTATTTATTATTTATTATAAATTATTATTATTAATTTTATACTTTTATTATTATTATTATTATTAATCGAGATAGAAAATAAAGATATGTTGTTTTTCTGTCGAAGAAAACATGTTGTCAAAATTCAGAGAAACGATGTTTTTTGGTTTATGTAAAACTGTTGCGGTTTTTTTTTTTTCAGAAACAACAAATCACAACAGAGTAAACCAAAAACGTTTTACTTACCTGTTTTTTTTAATACAAAAATGACAACAAAAAATAGAAGAAAAAAACGAAAACAAACAGCCCCTTAAGTTATGTAAGAAATTTTTTTATAAAAGATTGAGATTAACGTAAAGTCCAGTAGAATTTAAATTTAGACTTAAAAATTCATCAAAATTGTGCAATTAAATTAAACTTTTTTTTCAAGTTTTAAATTGAATTCAGGTCATGTGTCAAAATACTAACCCTAAATTAATCACATAACATCATTTAGTTTTTAGGAATTTAGCAAAGTGAGTTTTTCTTTAGTATCGTTCGTCATGTAAATTGAAATAATGCATAATATCTATTTAAAAACATGTGATACTCATCTCAATCATGTTAGATTGAGTCTGTGAATGAGATTGATAATATGTTCAATTGAATCTGTTTTAATAGTATTCAAGTTTTGATTGAAGGTTGATTATGTTCAAACTCAGGATTAAAACTTTAAATAAATGAAATTTTGATTTTTTTAATTTCGTTTTTAACATGTTTAATTTAAATTAAAAATATTAAACTTGAGATAAATTAGACATTCCAAGCTTAAAACTTTAATGAAGTCAATTCTTTAAAATTTAAGCTAAAATTTAATATAAAATTTAATATTTATTTGTTAATTTCAAATTAGATCAAACGCAATCATTTTTACTTTTTAGAATATAGAATGACACAAATAATTTTTTTATAAGTTTCTATTTTAGTACATATCAAAAAAGGATAAAAATAAATAGTTAATAACTTTTTTATAAGTTTATAAAAACTTTTATCTATTGCTTTCTTTCAAACATGCGATTTGATACTTATTCTCATATTATATATCACAATCATAGTTTGATCAATCGTCTTGAGACAATATCAAACATAATATTAAGTTTAAATGCTAATTCTGTAGTAAAAAAGAATTAAAATAGAAGTTATTTACAAGACTCGAGAGTGCATTTATATGAAAGATAGCAAAAATTTCCATCTTCCAAGTTCCCAAAACCTTCAATCAATACCTCCAACCATGTCCAAAGCTATTGAGTTTACATATTTCTATTGATTGATCTTTAGAGAACAAGATGCATTAGAAGTTCGAACTTCTTATTATCTCCCTCTTGTTGGCTGACCTTTTAGGGTTCTTCAGCTGGCTCTGTGAAAGGGAAGGTAAACAAGTAAGATTTATCTTTGAACCCATTTTTTTTTAAGTTCTAACTCATAAGATAAAAGCAGTAGTTTTTGTGCTCACCCGTTTGCTCTGATGCACTTGAATGGTTCTTGGAACTTCCTGAATGCACCACTTGAGGATCACTCATTACTTCCTGCAAAGTTTTGTCAATAACAGCAGTTAAAGATCGATAAAGGTAGAGTTTATGGATGACAATGGATTGGACCACAATCTAAATAATTATATTAAAATTGAGCCTTATTTTAATTATTTTTTAAGAACTATAAAATTTATTATTTTTTCATGTAGATTTTCTTGATCATTTTATTTTTGGAAAAAACTTTATTATTATTATTATTTGACTAACCTGTGTTATTGATGTAGAGCTGTGGATAGGGGAGACGTGTGTGGGGCTAGGAAAATAGAAGAAGTTCATATTCTCCTCAGCAAAATCCCTTAACCTGTTGAGTTCTGGCATTATCTTGCCTAGATCTGGCCTGTCTTTCCTTCTAAGTTCTGCACATTGAAGTCCCAATTTTGCCAAGCACAGAGCTTCCTCAACCGGGCAATCATGAAATGTTGGGTCCAGAATCTCTTCGAATGTGCCATTTTCACAAGCTCTTTCTACATAATGGCTCAGACCCATTGGTGGCCTGCCTGTTACTATCTGAAGAAGGATGATTCCAAGGGAATATACATCAGATTTCACACCAAGCATTCCAGTTTGTTGGTACTCAGGATCAATGTAACAGAAAGTTCCAGCTGTTGATGTCATGTGGAATTGTGTTACATTCTCAGCAACAGCAGGAACCAGCCTTGCCAAGCCAACGTCACTGATCTTACTAACGTAGTTTCTGTCAAGTAAAATGTTTCCTGGTTTCAGGTCACGGTGGACCAGTGGCTCCGGCTTTGTCTGTTGCAGAAAGAGCAGACCTGTAGCTATCTCTGCAGCAATTCTGAACCTGAGCTGCCATGGAAGTGGAGGTCTGTTACCTTTCCTGAAGAGACAATCATCTAAGCTTCCTTTATCCATATATTCGTATACCAGGATTCCATATTCTGGGCATGCACCTAAAAGAAGCACCATGTTTGGATGCCTTATCAAGCTAAGCACCTCAACCTGCATTATGTAAACAAACCAGGAATGTTAAGCTTCTGTTTCTGAAATAGAACTTTAATGATGAGACCTTGTTCTCACCTCTCGATCGAACTGCTCCCTTCCTTGAGCTGCATCAGGTCGTAAAACCTTAACTGCAACTGGTGTATGATCAAGACGACACTTGAAAACTGGACCATAACCTCCTTCACCAATCTTCCTCGATGCATGGAAGTTTTCAGTTGCCTTTTCGATCTCTTCAATGCTGTATTTTCTGTACCTTATATCTGCTAGAGTATCCATTACTTTCACTGTCTCTTTCGCATCTTTGAAGGCTTTGGTTTCAACCCCATGTCTTCTATGTGATTCCAGTTCTGCTATCTTCTTTGCAGCTTCAGCTGCTTCCATGGCTGCCTTGCACCTGGCTCTCTCTTTCTCTGCAAGGGATAGTGCAGCTTCCTCTGAAAGCTTGGCCTTTTCTAGTTTCCGTTCTTCCTCCATTCTCCATTTCTGCAGCTCCACTGTCTGTACAAGTTTCACTATTACAATCTGCTTCTTTCAACTGAAAATTTAGCAAACCTGATTTCTGATCACCTTTTGTTTGGCTGTGAGTGCTTCTCTGCAAGCTGTGCTGTACATGTCCATTGTTTGCTTCAGCTCTAATTTTAACCTCCTCATCTCAGATTCCAATTCATCCTATATGTTCAATACACAAACTGCTATAATATCTGAATGTAAGTCAAAAGAAGAAGAAGAAGAAGAAAAAGAAGAAGGGTTTTATTGACTGTATATTCAGGATTCTTACAGTAGTGGTATGTGATGAACTTGAGTATCCACTGTCATTTGAAAATGAGAATTCATGACGAGAACTGAGATCAGCAAATTTTGGACCAGAGCGAAGTGATCCATAGCTAGATGTTGAGCTCGTTGAAAGCCGTGGTCCCATGTCCATGAACTCAAAGTCTACAGAGGATGCGTAATCAAGACTTGGCCGGCCGGAGCTGACAAATGATATATCAGTCTCTGATAAGTCTGAGAAATCTATATACGGTCTTGTGGTCGGACCCCTTCCTGCTCCTGTAAAAGGTGACCTGTTCTCCATAATTATGTTAATGTCAGATGCATGAAAGATAAAATCAGAAAAATGTTCAAAACTCGGAGAAGAGATCAAAGATTATATATAAGGAAAGAGTTGAATTTTCTAAGATCAAAGATTATATTTAAGGAAATAGTTAAATTTTTTAAGGGGTCTAAGAAAAAATTATATCAAATCGAAAGAGTTTATATATAATTAACATCATATGAAATAATGACTTATGAGCAGGATGATAACAGGCAGCTCAAATCCAACATGAAGCTTGGTTGAGATTGAGGACCTGATCTTGCTTAGTCACCCTAAAACGATATCAATAATAATATCATTTTAATCTTAATTTTTAGATAGTTAGTCCGAGCTAGACTTTGAAAAGAAAATAAATGAGGTCAAAAAATTTATATACATTCAATAACATTATATCAAACTATTAATAAAAATGACAATAAGTCGACCTAGTCATATAAATAGACGACTCAATCTTATTTAATTACTATAAAATGATGACATTTTCTCAAAACAATATCATTTTGACCTTAAGTTTGTACGAAAGGAATTTCAGGTTGTTCGAACTAGACATCGAATTGTCTGAAATGTTGGACCCCACACTCTACCCGTAGGTGTTTGGGGGTGATACCCTGGCGTGTATTTGCGGGTGATACCACGGCATCCAACCCTCAAAGGTATTGTCCTCTTTGGTCAAGGGTGAGGCCACGACTCGAACCCAAGACCTCAAGGTTTTGTTGCACTTTCATACACGCCTTGGCTCAATGGTAAGAGGCGTGATGGTAAGAGGCGTGCATGAATGCCGCGGTATCACCCGCAAACACACGCCGGGGTATCACCCCCAAATACCTACAGGTGGGGTGTGGGGTCCAACACGAAACCTTACCAAAAGCCTAAAAACTTAGGTCTAATTTATTGACTTCAAGTTTATTCAGAATTGTGAAACCTAGTTATGAATTTTATATTTTTAGATAATTCACTTCATCCTACATCTCTTTTTGATATAGTATAACTCTACATATAAATTTTACATGTTTTCCTATCACAATAGAATCTTATCTATGTCGAGCTATTTTCTATCCTTAAATCTCTATTTATTGGATTTTGCCATCCTAATTTTAATACCCATATACTAATGATGGATTTTAACGAGACTTTAAAAGAAATTAAATTAGATTTAAGCCAGTTCATATATAATAATAAACATCATACTTAAAACTAAACAATTCGAATTAATGAATTATGATATTTATCTTTATATACAACTCATTTTACTTTTGTTTTCCTCTTTCATGATATAAGGCAATTCTACGTACTGAGTTTCTAATTGGAGTTGCATTCTTAACTTACTTTATTGGTTCATCAACAGAGATACGAGGCTTACATGTTGAAGTCTCTGCAAAAAAGAAGTGACCATAAGTTTGGAGATTGAGCTAGAGTATCGGATGCACTATATAAAAAAGCAATAATTGACATGAACAAACCTCTAATACTCGTACTGTTCCTGGATTGGGTAGCTGCAGAAATATCATCCTCATGATTATCTTGCACTCCTTGTAGTTTGTCAAGTATTGGAGAGGCAAAGGGGGCTGGACGAGAAGCATTTCGTGCATAAGAAACTTTTCCTTTGGAGATGACATAAACATTGCAGAAATCAGGTGCCCCTTTTGATACACTTGTTGGTACATCAGCCCTGAATTTTCTGCAATTATTTGCATTTGATTAGTATAATATACTTTGAATTAAAGAATATCATAAAAATTAAATACACAGTAAATGTGTTTTTAGAATTAGAGAAAGATAAGAAATCTTTGTGAGGGAAGGAGAAAAAGATATATGAAATTTCAGTAGAAAAATATGAGATAAAGAACACTAATCAATATTTTTAATTTGAGGTTAATTACACCGGATTTTTTATACTTGTTGAATCTTTTTTTATTTTAATTCTTAATTTTTAGAAATTATCCGTAATTTTGTACACTCTTAACTTATTATCTATTTTTCTAAATTTTTCATTCCCCTAATAAATGATGCATTCCTTTGAGCACACGAGCTTGTTACATTTTCTTTTCTTGGAAAATTTTTCCTAGGTTTTCTTTAAAATTGCAATTGAGGTTGAGAAAATGGAAGCTAAGTACCTCATAAATCCATGGCGTGATGGTGCACCGAGCACCAAAGTATCAATCACAGCATAAGAAATATACTCTGTTATTGCTTTTACAATATCGTTATCTTCCAATACGACTTCAAAGCAATTTACCTGACACAAGGCAAATACAGTAAACTCATTAAATCTCCAATCAAGACTTTAAATTGTATACTGTGGTTGGAAGCGATTAAGATCAATATTTTAAAAGTTGGACTGAAAGTTAAACCAATAAGATAAAATATTTAAAGTTTAAAAAATTTAATGAGTATTAAATTGTTATAAAATTAATTAAAGATCGAATAAAATTAAAAAATTTAGAATATGATTGAATGAGTATGTGCTTAATTTAAAGTTTGATTGAAAATGAAGATTGTTAAATAAAAATTAATTAGTTTATTTTGATTTATATAAATTGAATAGTTTACAAAAATTGATTAATTAACTCATTAATAAACTTATCGACTTTTAACAAAAAAAATTATTAAAATAAATTATATTGAAATGTTGAAAGCTAAATAAACAATTTAATCGGTTCAAAATTTTTACAGTTAAACTAATCGAACTGGTTCAATTTTTAATAATTAATTACGTCAATTACAAAAAATACAGACTTAATTGCGGGAAATATGACCCTAATTACTACAAATAATGATAACCTTATGGAAAACAACCGGACTGCAATTTAAAACTACGTGATTTCAAGGTACTCAAATCCTTAAACACATATTCTTAATGTAATATCAGGAGGTCTGAAACTTACATCTTTACGAGTGCAATAGCAACGGAAAGAAAGGAAGAGATCCTTGGTTTGCTTGTCCTGTTGTTGCTTCAAAGCCGAGCCATATTCTGGAGTGGCTGCACATTCAAAACAAAGAATGGCGATGAGGAGAGGGAAGAGGAAAGCAGATGTATATGAATTGGAAGCTTACATGGAACTAACTTAATTTAGAATTTTTATTATTTTTAACATCACAAACTATTTTTTAGATAATTTAGAATTTTTTTAAAAATAAATAAAATCACATGCATAAGAAATTTGTATCTTATTAAAACAAATGAATGTAGTAATTTGACATTTATTTTAGTTTTTCAGGTTGAATGAACTTAGGATAGAATGTAACATGAGCATATGATTGTTGATATGAGAAAGAAACAATTAAAAGTTCAAATTGTTGCATGAACTTAAAGAATATATCATATATATCTCTTTTAAGAACTGTAAATAGAAAGAGAAAAGAGATACTTGGTTTATGGATAACATGGATTAGAATAACAGTTTGGCCTTTGCTAAAGAAACTCTCAATTGCCCATTTCAAAGCATGTTGGCTTCCTTTGTCCCTGTCTATGGCTACTGCAATCAATCCATTACCACCTCCTTTCTTTGCTCCATAACCCTTTTGAGGCCACATTGTAATTTATGCTTCAAAACCCTTTTCAAGATATGAAAAGACAAAGACTTTACAAAGAGGAGAAGAAGAAGAAGAAGAAGAAGAAGAAGAAGAAGAAGAAGAAGAAGAAGAAGAGAAAGCTAGTTCTTCAAAAGCGTGTAACTTGTTTTTGGATTCAAAACCTTGGAAAGGCTGATGTTGAATCGAAAGAAGAACATGAGAGGCCTAGGGAACCTCTCACCCTAATTTTTTTTTTCCAGGGAGATAGAATATTTTTTCACATTTGCTTTTCAAAAGTCTTTCATTTTATTTTTTTTTCTGTTATGAAAAAGAAGACCTTGATCTAATACAAGCCTCAGATGCATTCTGTTTTTTTTTACCAACAAAAGACTTTTGACTCAAGACCCATCTCTCTCCCATTTTCAATGGCGAACCAGTCAATGTAGGTTAATGAAGCTGTACACTTGCTAAAAACAGGATGGTCTTAATGTGTTTTGTTATGAATAAAATTGCCTGATCTTTTAGATAAAAAGTTGAGAGTTATCATATGCAAATAAACATTGAACTTTAAGAAAATAATTAGGGATGATAACTTAGTTTAGGTTTGATTTAAAGAATCAATTGGTTAAGTTTGGTTTGATAGAGTGAGATTTAAGTTTGACAAAATTTTTCAATCTCGATTAATTATAATAAATTAGTCGAGTCTTGTGTTAAGTGAATAAATTAAATCAAGTTTGATCAAATTCAAATTATAGCATTTAAACCCGATTAAACTTAAGCTAATTTTTTCTCTTAAGATTGAACTCAAACCTTTAAAGTTTCAGACCCTTCCGACTTATTACTAACCTTAAGAGTACTTTAATTATAACCTGCCAGCAAACAGCCATAACAAAATTATGACCTTAAGAGTAGTTTAGGTTTCAAAAAACAGAAAGGACCAGCTACAACAAGCTAGCGACTCTAATAAAAACAAACGTCAAGCGGTAAGCTCTCTACTCTATTTGCTTGCAATGCTATACCTATACAAGTTGGCGAACGTTTCCTTAACCTTAAACTTGTTACACTATTCGACTAAACTCGTTGGTTCTGCATCCAACGAAAGTGAAATAGTCACAGATTTATTAATAGGAAGATAGAGAAATACCAACTTGCCGATAAAGTTATCACCTTATCTTATTAAATTGCGGACAAAGTTATCAACCTTATCAGAGTGTCTATATATATAAAATATGCAGCAATTTTTGTCTATCGATATGAAACGAATATGGAGATTGTAATTCTTATGTTTTTTTTCCCTAATATGGCATAAGTATATTCTTTTGCTTTTTTTTAATGCTTTGTTGCTTGTAATTAGTCTCTATTTTTTTTATTCAAAAGGATAATTACATGGATTTTAAGTAACTAGGAGTGGCAAGGATACCCTGGTGACATCAGCTAGGAGTAGGGATTGCAATGGGTAGGGTTCGGTTCGGGTTTTACTATACCCATATCCATATCTATTTTTTTATGACTCAACCCATATTCATATCCATATCTATCGGTGTTTACGATTTACTACCTATATCTAAATTCATTGGGTTGTTCGGGTTTTTGGATATCCATCGGGTTGTATAACACATAAAAATATAACTTCTAAATAGAAAATATAGAGAGTAAATTTTTGCGAACGTTCCAAATCAAAATTAATTTAATAATAATAAGTCAAGATTTTGATTTGTATGTATTAAAAATTTATAAAATTGGAATAAAAAATCGTAATGTCTAGTACAAAGATAACATACATTTTTCACAATTTAGAACTGGAACAAATATTGAAATAACTAAAGCTTCAAATTGTCTTTGCGTCAACTCCACAACATTCAAAACTCCATCTCCATATCATTTGCATTATTATCATCCTATAAGAAAATAAAATATGATGAAAAATATGAGTACTGAGGAGTAAAGTGGAGATTTTAAAGTTGTTTCTTCTTATAAAACTTTAATATTTTATTATATTTAACCATAATATTCAAGAAAAAAATAGAAAAAATAAAGTTAATAAAAAACGAGTAGGATATGGGTATCTATGGTTCGGATTTTACTCTACCCATATACATATCTATTTTTTATTATTCAACCCATATCCATATCCATATCCAT
The DNA here is from genome assembly GCA_025629825.1 of Erythroxylum guanchezii. Lineage (NCBI taxonomy): Eukaryota > Viridiplantae > Streptophyta > Magnoliopsida > Malpighiales > Erythroxylaceae > Erythroxylum > Erythroxylum guanchezii. Next base: position 671,907 of record JAOTAX010000196.1, on the reverse strand, counting down.
TAGTTTTTACAATTTGCTACCCATATTCAAATTCATTGAGTCGGATAGTGCAGATATTAATCAGGTTGAAAGCCCACTGCCATCCCTATCTAAGAGTATGGAAGAATAACCCACCAGCAAGTTTTGATACCGGTGTATGCCAAGTTTTAGTGAACTAACATAGTTAGCTAGTTAATGCATAGCTCTATTTATCTCACAGTAGACATGCCTAACTTTCACGATCCACTCGCGATTTAGTACTTGTTGAATGCCCAATAGCAAAATGTTGTAAGCTACGTCCGGTTGATCAGAGGAGGATAGTATGTTAATGACGATCAACGAATCCATATCGGCGGATAGCATAGAATTCATTATAATATTAATTTAGTTTTATCTATAAATTCCTCTTTATTCATCTTTCAAAGAAGAAATCTCAATCTCCAGCATTATTCTGTATGCTTAATTACTTTAGTTAAAGAAAGAAACCAAAAGAGTAATTAAGCAATTAGAGAAAATAAAAAGAATCAAAGTCCTTTTTTTTCCCCTTTCCTCAATGCAGAGATATTTTTAACTTCTACAAGCTAATCCCTTTCCAAATTTTTCACATTAATTTCCATGCTTACTTCATACACAAGACGTGTAACATTCATCATCACATGTGTGTGTTGTTTAGCTCAAAAGTGTACGCAGCTTTTGCATGAAATTCCATGAAACCTATCGTCGATGAAACGTACAAAGCCTCATCGGTCCAAAGCGAATGAGAAATCCTCATCATTCCCTCTAACACTAAACGTATTTGCTTCGCTGCCATAGTAATCCTCCTCAGGATTTCCTTCTTTCAATTCTTCAATCTTCTCAACTACTTCCTTGATGTCCAATCTCCTGTCTGCATCTTCTTCGCAGCAGCTTAATCCGATCTTCAGAAGGTTTATCATCTCGCTCTTGCTGTTCTTCGTCCCTGTCATTTCCTTGTCGAACACTTCACCTGTTCGCTTTTCCTTCACCATTTTGTTAACCCAAGCAGCTAAATTCGCATTCCTGTCATAACCTTGTAACAGGTAGTTTTCAGGGAATTTCCCTGTCAGGATTTCCAGGATGAGTATCCCAAAGCTCCATATATCGGTCTTGATTGTTGTCTGGCCTCGAAGTGTGTACTCTGGTGACTTGTATGCAATCATGAGCGAGTGTGCATGTTCAGGGTTGATCACAGGCCTTAGAGCATAATCTGTCAGGAGAGGTTCCATGGAATTGTCGAGGAGGACGTTGGATGATTTCAGGTGACCGTGAGGGACCATTATTGGAAGCTCATTGTAGAGATAAGCCATGCCTTTGGCTACACCTTTGATGATCTTCAACCGAGTTTGCCAATCCAACCCTTGTTCTTCCGAAGAATGGTTTCCTGATGAACATATAAAGAGAGAAGTTAAAAATTCTGCTCGCAGTACCTGAAATTTAGTGCCCTGGAAAAGAAACTTACCATGAATGTGACTAGCCAAGCTTCCATGCTCCACAAACTCACTGACCAAAAGCTTCTCTTCCTTTCTATAGTAATACGCCATTAAAGGTAACAAGTTTGGATGGCTCAACCTCCCTAAGCGTCTCATGTGCTCATGAAACTCCTCTCTCCCAACATTGTTCATGTGCCTATACCTTTTCACAACCACGGCTTGTCCTCTCAACACCACTGCCTTGTACGAAGCTCCAAATGTTCCACTCCCCAAAACCTCTGCTGACGCTCTAAGCATATCCTGCAAGTCAAATTTCTCAATGTCATCCCTCAGGAATGACAACTTCGCATGATCTGCTCTCCTTGTGCGGCTGGAGCTATGCTGCGGCCGTGGCCGTGGCGGCGCCTGATGTTGTACTTGCTCTGCATTGTACGTAGCTCCTGCAACTGAGGTTGACGGTGTCAATGCTGCTTCATGCTTCTTCTTCTTATGAAACAGAAACAAAGCTAAAGCAAGCGCCGCTAGAACCACCACTATAATCACTACGATCAAAACTATTATCCAAGCGTGACTCTTACTCTTTTTGACATCTTTAGGACTAGGAGGGGTTGGACATGGATTTAGAGGCAGTCCACACAGGTTCTTGTTGCCTGCAAAACCAGTGAACCAAGAAGGCTTTTTTCAGGAAATGTCAGTTTTTACATAATCAGAAGCAATAAAATGCATAATTACACTCGTACCTGAGAATGAGTTTGGGTTCAAATTGCTTAAGCTTGCTGGGATAGGTCCCTCCAATTCGTTGCTGGCTAGATTTAGAGTCTTGAGATCTTTTTGTTTAAAATCAGGGATTTGACCAGTGAATTGATTGCCTTCAAGCTTTAGCACTGTAAGTTTTGATAATGTGGTAAACGAGGTAGGGATATTTCCTGTGAACTCATTGTTTGCCAAATACAATCTCTTCAAAGAACCCATATCCTGAAAAATAGTTTCAGGTATTTCTCCTCCGAACCTGTTGTTTGACAAGTACAAGGCTTTCAATTTCCCAAGTTTCCTGAACTCAGGCAATGAACCATCGAATTTATTGTTCATAAAGCTTAATGATCGAATGGTATCTATTGAAACAAGAGCATCAACATCAATAGTGCCTGTCAATCCAAAGTTCTCAAGTTGCAAACCCCAAATGGTATTATTTTGGCAAAGCACGCCAATCCAATTTCCATGGTTCCAATTACAAGGCTCCACGGAAGCATCCCAGCTGGTAAGGGGCATGTTATTCCGCAGAGAACTCTTGAACTTCAAAAGGGCATCGACAGCTGACGACGGCTGAGACGGCGGTGCAGCAAATGACACAACCATAAGCCATAGCAGCACGAAAACTAAAGCAAGGATTAATGTAGAGGTTGTTGGGCGCGCAGGCCTAGCTACGTGCGCACCCATTAATGTGTAAAAAGATGAAAGGTCTCAGAAAAAAAAAATCAAAAGTGTCAACCGATTAACAGAAGTGTAAACACAAAGAACCGGCTGAAAGAAGTTTCTTCTGCTTTGTTCTTGCGTTTCTTTCTCATTTGGAGGGGAATTGGTGAAGGGATGCAAGAGGCAGGATAGCCAGAGGTGGACATCCAGTGCCAAGAATAGAAAATGTAGTGAGGGTGGACAATAAAAGCAATCAAAATTTAAGAGAAGTTGGTAAAAACTATCAAGTGATTAGGATTATTCATCCGTAAGTTTACAGCTCAGAGAGTTCCTATGAATGTGGAGGAGAGATACAAGGCCTACCTTTGATTTTGCTTATGATGATTATTGGTTTGTTAAGTATGTTCTGTTGGGTACGTAAGCCAATTAAAGGATATGTCCATTTTAATGTTTTTGTTTTATTGTTTCTGTCGTCTTTCCCGTATACACTTTAGTTCTGTTTTAGATTCCAAGGCCTGCATGATATAAAGCATATAACGAACCAAAAAAGCAACAAGAAAAACAATCTCTAATTAACTCTATATTGACATTCATGTCCATTCAAAAATTTTAGTAGATATTGTCACCGTTTACTATATTGACATTCATGTCCATTCAAAAATTTTAGTAGATATCGTAACCGATATTTTTTATCTACGCTTTCTTGATCGAGTCTGTCGCACAGAGTTTATTTAATGCGAAATATTCGATTGATATAATTTGCAGACTATTACATTAATTTAGAAGTTTGCCCAATACACATCCAAAAGGTAGCAACTACGAGTTTCTTCGTTTAAAAAAAAAAAGAGAGTACCCTATCGTCATTTTTTTAAATGTTGACTCCAAGTAAGAATAATTACTATCTTAAAGGACTAAAATAAAAGATAAAAATACAAATTTTCATTCTAATTTAAGTAATTTTAAAAAATTAATTTTTAATTTTTTAGTCATTTCAAAAAATTTAATTTATATCTTTTAAAAATGTTCTTTGTAATTTTTAAATTTCTAAAATTCTTTCTCATAATTTTTTGAGAAAAATCCTTCTTATAAAATACATGAAATATAAACATCACACGTAGATCGATCAAATATTATTAATACGGCAACTTAAATTAGTTTTTGAACTTTACCTTAATTGATTAATTATGACCAAATCATAAAAAAAGAATAATATAAGAAAAATATAAATAGATAGATTATAAATTACTCAAAAAAAAATTTGGTAAAAATTTTGTTATATAACTACAACTTTTCTCTTCATTCAGCTAATATATAAAACTTGGATGGGTGTAATAACGGATTTCTAGTTAGCCTAAAATGTATTCCTATTCTCAAAATAATAAAATAAATTAAATCATAAAAAAGGAGTAATAATTGTTGGAAAATCTCTCCTAAGAAGTGAAGGATCACATACGCAGAGGAAATAAAAATACGATCTTATATTTATCTATTGCGTTTAATAAATATACTAATACTAAGAACAGATAACAATAAATGCTTGAAATTTGTAAGGAATAATCGATACTGGGCTTTAAAAATACGAAATTTCTATGTACTCAACACTAAAAAATACGTCTCATCTTTAGTACTTAATATAACTATGGTTAAATTTAAAGAATCCTTCATTTGAGAATAGAGAAAATATTTTTTAAATCTTTTCTCTTATTTATGTCCACGTACAGAGAATAAAAATGAAAGAGTACTCTTCTCTCTTTTTCTTATCCACGTACAAAACAAAAGGAAAACGCATCAGTTACACTCTTCACTACGACAACGTTTTATTATTGTTTTGGTTAAATATAAAACCAAAACAATAACCACCAAAGGCAAGGTCCCGACGTCTTCTTTGCCATTTTGTTTTTTCAAAATTATTATTATTATTTATAAATGAAATAAAATAAAACTATTTTATTAATAAAAACAAGAGAATTTTCAATATTAATTATATTTTCTGTGCTAGCAAAAACTATAATAATATACCATATAGATTATTTAATAAATTATTTCATAATAAATTAAATAATCATAAACAAGAAATATTACACTCGTAAGTGTGTTACCACATAAGTTCTTCTCTAAGCCAGTAGTAATTAATTCAATGAATTATTAATCAAGGTTGGCGCCTAACAACACTTCTCAACGACCGGATAGTGTAAAATAACAACCTTACAAAGATAAAACCTGGTTAAAGATAATGTATTATTATCTTCCATCATTACAAATCTGGATCATCCTAAGGTATTATTTAACTGTCAAATCCTATTAGATAACTAACTATATTACATGTCAATCATTAATGATTGGTGCATGACTTAATAAACTTCTTTTCTTAACTCATTCAATCGTCCTAGCTAAGGTCTTGAAACAACCATTAAGATCAATTACAACATAGAGCTCAAACTCATTACCTAGAGTTGATGGATCCCATCTTGACTTACCTCTAATCAGATAGGTACTTAATTATATCCAATAATCATTCAACTAGCATTTTTACACACTAAGTGTCCGACATCAAAACATAATAGGTGACCTATTGAATACTATGATGATCAAGTCAAAGGAAAAATATACATTTAAATTCTTACGAGAATATCCCACTTGACAGTTCATAGGTAATATTAACCATTGGAAATTCTCAGTTTGATCAGTTCAATGATCATATC
>JAOTAX010000196.1:644534-657400 GCA_025629825.1 Erythroxylum guanchezii | reverse complement strand
TACCATTCTCCACATATTAGTAAAAGTGCTCACCCTCCGGCCGTGGACGTAGGTCACATTGACCGAACCACGTAAATTTTTGTGTTCTGTCCCATTTACCTTTGTCTATCTTTATTTTTCGTTACTACTATTTCGGGCTATTAAATTCAACCGATATTCGATCCGAATGCACTTTATCTTAACAAAGCCCAATTAGAAAAGTAATGTGAGATCCCACATCGGTTGGAGAGGGGAACGAAGTACGCCTTATAAGCGTACGAATACCTTTCTCTTACAGATGCATTTTCTATGGCCTAATACACCGGGTCCCATCGGAACTTCGAGGTTAAATGTGCTTGAGTGAGAGTAGCTATAGGATGGGTGACCTCCTGTATAAAGGCCTCGAGAAAAGTAAAACTGTGAGGACTTGGTTGAGCCAAGACTCAAAGCGGACAATATCTATAAGCGGATGATCTAGGATGTTGCAAGTGGTATCGGAGCCGGTACCTGAACTGTTGTACCAGCTAGGCTGGGTTTCAAAGAGGACAGGGTCTTAAGGGGGTGGAGAGTGTGAGATCTCACATCAGTTGGAGAGGGGAACGAAGTACGCCTTATAAGGGTACGAATATCTCTTCCTTACAGACGCGTTTTTCATAGCCTAATGCACTGAATTCCATCGAAACTCTGAGGTTAAATGTGCCTGGGTGAGAGTAGTTCTAAGATGGGTGACCTCCTAGAAAGATCTCGAGAAAAACAAAACCGTAAGAGCTTGATTGGGCCAAAGCCCAAAGCAGATAATATCTGTAAACGGTAATATGGGATGTTACAAGTAATCACCATTTTGGGCTAAATATAACAAATACTCTAATTATCTTGACATTTAATCAATTAGAATTTGTATAAAATTATATTTATTATGGTAGTCCACAAAATTAGGATAAAATTCTATAAGAGAAATCATCTAGTTGTGCACTGTATTATAGGATTTTGTTTTTGTTTTTAAATAAGCCTGCTCTTTTATAATGTGGCAATCAAGCGGCTCGTCGTATTGTTGCTAACCATGTATTCTATGAATGTACAAAACATCTTAACATAGATTGTCACATTCTTCATTAAAAAAACTCTAAGCTGGCATTCATTAACTGTTGCCCATCAATGCTACCAACAAGCTAGCTAACATTCTCACTAACGCTCTTATTTTTCTTTTTTTGATATTGCAAGGTAGGCATTTGTGATTTACACACTCCAGCTTGAGTGAGAGTATTGGTGCAAATCATTCCAGTTGAATTTCAAGAAGATTTTTTTATTTGAATTGTTGTATTACTTTAATTATTTCCTTGATAATAGCTATAATTTTTCTCCTTTTTAGTTCCATAGTTTTAGCCTAAAGTTTAGCTTTTGTTTCCTATTGAAGAATTCTGTATATGTATATATACATATATTGTCAATAAGAATTAATTATAAATATATTTCAATTCAAAATATATAAGTTCTTAAACTTGATATAAACTAATTAATTCTGACCAAATCATAAAAACAATAATGCAAGAAAAAATATAAAAAGAAGGATTATAAGTAAAACATTTTATTTTTGTAAAGTTTTGTTATATAAAGGAAACTACAACTTTGCTCTTCATTGAGCTAAGATATAAAAATTTGATGGATAATAAGAGAGGATTTCTACTTAGCCTAAAATGCATTCCTATTCACAAAATAATAAAATAAATTAAATCATAAAGAAGGAGTAATAGTTGTGGGAAAATCTCTCCTAAGAAGTGGTTCAGTTGATAAAATAAGTCCTTCATCATGTGTCTATTAAACCAAAGGTCAGAAGTTTGAATTGGGAATGACTAGTCAAAGTACGTAGAAATAAGATAAACTTAATTAGAAGAATAACGATTAAGGATTCCATCTTAGAAAAACACAACTAGTTGGAAAGTCAAACATAATTTTAACATAGTTATGAGAACACATTTAGGATCAGATGGTGCATTACATCAAATAGTTGAAACACAACAGTAACAGTTCTTTATTTTTTCAGGTGCAAGGACTGAATCAGTTGCAGTTGTGATGAGGAATGAGACGGATAGGAAGTCCCTTTTCAGGAATTGGGATTGGATCCACAATTATCTTCTCGTTAGAAATCAAACTCTCCCATCTGAATCTTTTCAGAACATTGTGCATGAACACAAGTATCTCAATTCTTGCATATTCCTGCCCAGGACACATCTTAGGTCCTCCACCAAAAGGTACAAATGTGTAAGGTGCTGGTCCGTCTCCTTCAAACCTTGAAGGATCAAACTTTTCAGGTTCTGGAAAACATTGAGGATCCTTGTGTGTGGAATTTGCACTCCAATATAGCTGCAGTAATCCAAAGAAATTAGAACAGGCTCTTCATATAAAAAGCTAAAGAATATATATCATCAAAATTTTCAAGTGTTTCTTCAAATTCTAAATATTAACATGATTCTATATGCAGGGAAATTGAAATCAAAGTTTTAAATTAGAGATTAATTATCTTATATTTGTAGGTGTTTACAATAATTATAAGTGATGCAGGTGCAATCACGATAAATTTAGATATAATTACATTAAAGATCTAAATTATAATTATAATATTACAATTACAAATTTAGATATAATTATAATAATGATTTGAATTACAATTGTAATATTGCGATTATAAATCATTTAAAGATTGAATTTAAGCCTATTCACCTTCCAACCCTTGGGAATATTGAAACCTGAGAAAACAAAGTCAGTAGTTGCCTCCCTGAAAGTGCCCTGGAGAGGTGGATTTAGCCTCAGAACTTCACAAGCAACATTCCAAGAGTACTTCATTTTCTGGATGTCGTCCCAATTGAGTAACTCCCCGGGTTTTTTCGATTTTGCAATTTCCATTTGCTCTGTGGTCCAAAGAACAAAGTTAATACCTGAACTAATAACTATTCATACAATTCCTCTCTCTTTATTTCCCTTTTTCTAAGCTTTTAATTAGATAGTAAATGACAAATGAAATATTGACCCACTATTTGATGCATCATTACCTTGTGGTTGGATAGTGAGAATTTTTATATTCTTTGAAATATTTCCTTAATAATAAGATAATAATTATTTTCAGAGTTTTAAACATCAATTTTTCTTGATAAAAATCATGACAAAACTAGGACCACAACTTCTCATGTCAGTGTACCTAATATTGTTTTAAAAAGCTAAAGTTAGGTCAAAATTTTGATTAGACTCTTAAGTGCCAAACTTAGGCTCGAGTCTTAGCAGACTCTATCATTTTACAATTCTATTAAAATTCTTATGTTTTATATTTTTAAGTCAGTCTTTTTATGTTTAAATGGACATAAATTGGATCAACTCAAATTTACTTATTGATTTTAGATTGGATTGGACCAAAATGTAAATCCCATTCACAATATTGTAACTCAAAGGTATTTAAAGATTGAACATAGAAATTACCCCTTAATGCTTCAACATAGATGTGAGGAAGATCGGCTAGATACTTGACGATGAAACTAATGACAGCACTTGAAGTATCATGGCCACCAATTAACAATGCAAGAATCTTGCTGGCTATATCAGTCTCAGTCATGAGCTGTCCATCATCATCTGATGTTACTAACATGTGTGACAATATATCTTGTGTAGCGGTGGCTCTATTCTCAGCAAGATCGACCTTCCTTTGCTTTATGATTGACAACAGTTCGTTCCTCATCCAATTTGAGGCCTTGATGGCTCGATTGAAAGCCGTCCCTGGCAAGTTTACAGGAATAGAGAAAACTCCTGATGTCAAAACCTGGAAAGGATCAGCTATCCTGGTAACCTCCTTTGGATCATCTATGCTCAGGAATAATTTGCAGGCAACCCAAAAAGTGAACATTTTGGCAAGTGGGTACATAGTTATTTCTTGTTTTCCTTCCCAGCTACTCTCAAAATGCCTCTGTGCAATGGTATCCATCATTCCTACATATCCATGCAAAGCCCCTGGCTTGAAGAAGTTTAACATCAATTTCCTCAGCTTCTTGGACTCTTCCAGGGGGGAGGTTTTGGTAGAGGTTGGGAAGATTTTATTAACAGAACTTGGCCACCAAACTGTGACAAGCTTACCTTCATTGGAGAACAAGAACTTGTTACCTGCTGCACCGCAGAGTACAGCAGTAGGTTGACCTAGCAGAGAAGTCCTGAAGACTAGAGAAGAGTATTTTGCAACCCTGTCCAGTATGAAATTCTCAGGATTTCCTCTCCGTCCTGTAGATAGAAACTCAAGTGTCTCTCCAAGGAGAGGAAACCCCATTTTGCCTGGTGGGAGGCAATCATTTGATTTGCGGTTGTAGACAAGCAATATTGCAAAAGGAATTGAAACTATGGCAATTAAGAAAGTGATGCTGAACTGAAGGAAGAGATCCATGATTGCTCGTGAACACAGCTTTTACGCGAGGGTAGCTATTTGTATAAGCTTTTCATGTCAGGAAGTTGGTTGTTTCTATTGTACTTTAGCTAGTAATATAGGGACCATTCGGCTATCATAGATTCGAAGTTTTAATTTATTAATATTAGGATATTAAACTCGATTGTTTAAATTGCTGGCTTGAAAGAGTCATCATTATATAATTTATTACCTCAAGTTTAGATTGATTCAATATAAAATAATTTATAATTTTTTTAGATGCACAATTTCTATAATTTTTTATAAAATTTTAAGTTACAGATTGTGACATCTATTAATTAAAAGGGTTAATTACTAAAAAAATCTCAAATTTTTTTCAAATTTTCAATTATAGCCTAAACTTAAAAAGGTAATAATAAAATGTAAAAACTTTCAACTTTTTTCAATTCTATCTCGACATTAGCATCACCGTTATCTATGCTGATGTAACACTGACACGTGTCAATAAATCCCACTAATCAGACACGTCAACGTCATTAAGAGAAGGTTGTTTGATTAGTGAAATGACGTTGTTTCATAGTAAAATAAAAAGACATAGTTTGGATTTTGGAGAAAGTTTCAGCCTATGCTCTTTGTCACTCTCACACCCTAAATCCCTAATTTCGTCTTCTCTCACGCTCTCTCACTCTCATACCTTCATTCTCTCAAATCTAAATCTATAATTTCTTCTCAGGCACTCTCACTCTCACTCTCACACTCACACCCTCGTTCATAACAGGTCAGTTTTGATCTTTTATTTCTTTTTGGATTTTTTTTGGAAAATGAAAAAATTGATTAGATTATTCTAGTTGAAACTACAACAATATCACAGTATTTTGCACTAACTATGGATTTCTAGCTAACTAGGTGCATATAAAAACACAATGTATAGAGGCTGAAAGTTAAATAGGAGTTATAGCTGCCACTTAGTTCTCATATTAGCAACAAGGAGAGAGGCAGCATTGTTAGCTACCATTGCCACTCTAATTCAGTTCACGATATTCTCAGCTAGTTGGTACTTATCAAGCTCCTTTTGCTGGTAGAGTTGACAGTTGCGCTATTTCCATGTCATGTTTATGGAAGTGATGAGCGCCAATTTATGAAGGATCGCATTCTTTTTGTTCAGTTTGGAGAGGTTAATGAATAGATTCAAGGTTGATGAATATATTCTTTTTGGAATTTTAGTTTCAATGTTCTTTCATTTCCCCAACATGGGGTTATTCTGATTTTTTTTTCCCATCTTTTTAAGATACTTGGGAGTCCAATGTGGGGCTAAGGTTTTTTCATAGGATGCATCGCAATTTGGTTGTTTACAGATAGGACTCCAATTTTGGTTTATTCGGATTTATCACCTTCGACCAAGGCTATGGCAGTTGAGAAAGCTTTCCCTCTTTTTAATTTCTTACTAGTTTTAATTTCCCTCTTTTAAATTTCCCACTAGTTTTCCCTCTTTTTACTGGCAGTTGAAAACTAAGGCTATAGCATGAAGGTTAGGTTTTTATTTCTTGGTTAAGATTTCACTGTCTTCTTTTATGATAATGTTTGATGTTTTGATAGAAGGTGTAGATGATGTAGCTATTTCTATTTTGATTATGTCTCTTGCACTTTAATTCTTCATGCAAAAGAATGTTATCCAACCTCATCGTAGAATACTTTAGTCTAAACTTGTGTAGTTTCCTTAGTCTAATCTAAGAGTGGTGTTTACTTTGTAGCTAATAGACTACTTATGTGAGCTTTCTTATAGAAAATTTTAAACATAACTAAAACATGTGTGTTTTGTAATCAAGAGGAGACTATGGGCATTACTCAGTTATGTGTTACATTACTTTACTTTTGGTTGTCCCCTCCTCGTTTTGTTTAATGCTTTGGTTATTTAAAGATTAATACACAATCAAACTTGACATTTAAAGATGAATGAATAAAGAACTTGATTAACTTCATATGAATCTCACATAATTAAGGTGTTTATTAGATGTAAAACAAATGCATTATCATTGTGTATATTATATGTATTTGTAGCAGAAAAAAATTTAACAAATTAACTTCAAAGAAGCAATGATTGGCTCTGTACAACTATGCTCATAGGACCTCTGCTCATTTGCTTGTGTAGATTGCATTATTTAAGTGAAAGCAAACTATAAATGCTTAACATCATTGTTCATTTATTATGTAATTCTTCGCACTTCAACTATGGAATAGAAGGACCTAGGGTTGTCTTGCATATATGTAGTTCTCAAATTTACATATGCAAATCTTGAGAAGACAGAATTTATATTAAGTTGAAAGTTGCATAATCTAAATGTAATGCAAGTTAAACAACACATGTTATCATTGTCAATTAATCTATTGTGATTTTTTTTTTTTTAAACAAGAAATGAAGAACAACAGATTATGGTAGTAGTGATATCTGTAATATAGTAGTAATTCGAGTATGCTTTGCAGTCTTCATATGGTTGATGATGTGGCCTCTCTTCACCATTTTTGACATTTCATTCTTTGTTGGGTGAATTTATTAAAAGAAATCACAGTAGTGTTGTATTTAAGGTAGTAATTAAAAATTTGTATGATGATATTGTAACAAAATAAAGTTATATGGGCATAAATAAAGTATATGTAGCTTTCTTTAGGTATGCACCTAGTATATATTTGACATGGGAAATATGTAGCTTTCTTTAGGTATGCACCTAGTATATATTTGACATGGGAAGAATGTCAAGGTGTTGTTAATGGATTCAAGGGTGCAATTTAATGTTCTTTTGATAGTGTAGCAGAAGCTAGAAGAATATATTCTCAATTTTATAAAGAGAAAGCATTATGTTCAATGGTAAAATAATTGTAATATATACTGTTTGTTATATGTGATAATTTACTTGGATTCAAATATAATTAATATTGATATTGCTATATATAATTCAAATTTTGAATATAGATTGCCCCAATTGTAATGAGAAGATGAAGTTACGGATTTCAAATGCTAAGCCTAAAATTGGTCAACATTTTTATGAATGTGTTAATACGAAAGTAAGTAATTGAATTATTGTTTGTAGCAACGACAATCGTATAAATTAATGTTAATCAATATTAAAGTTGAAGATTTGTTATAGGTATTTGGTATTTGTGAAAGACATGAAAGTATGTTTTTGTCATAAAATATGTCAAACAAGTTATGTGCGTTGGGGTAAAAGTCTTGTTTGGAAGATGTATCGTTGTTCGCAAGGAGTAATTATGTATTAAAACTTACGTACCTAATGCAAATATGTCATAAGCCCCAACATTTGTGTTTATATCTTTATTTTGTAGGTCTCATGTGATTTTATAACTTGGTCGTCGGATGTAAAGTACCAAAAAATAGAGACATTGTAATAATTAGAAGAGCAAATGTAACAATTATGTTTGTTGAAACTTTTTTTTTTATTTCATTCAATCACCAGCCATTTTAATATTCGATTTGTAAGCTTTTCATGTTGGTAAGGAAAAGATCTGAAGGAAAAGTTAAGTGCATAAATAGTTATGAAGGAATTTGGTTTTGATGCCTGTGCTTCCTTTGTTACTGAAATTTCTATGCAATCCCCCTACAATATGTTGAGGAGTCATGAAACGAATATTTTCAAGTTTAATAATGTAGCCTCATTAGGCAAACTGAAATTTTAGACAGAAAACATGAATACTCAATTTCTTAACACAAAATTGTTACAAACAGCATAAATTTGATATCTATGTTATAATAAACCAATTATTATGTAGTACAATACAATAATTATTGAAACCCAATTGATAAATAGATTCCTCTACATAAACTTTCCTGCAATTTCTAGGTATAATGAAATAAAAACATAAAAATATTGAATTTTTAGTGAGGATAGTACAAAATACTAAAAACAAAAATACACTGGCATTGTTGCTACATCAGAGAAAAAGTAGCGACTTACTCTGATGCAAAAGTTCAAATGCATTCTATGTTTCACATATTGCAACTAAAATGAACCTTCTAAAATTATTCTTAAAGACATCTACATGTGTCACTTCATCAACTCCAGCTCCATAGCTTCATTAATCCCACCATCCTTACATAAACAGTCACTAGCACCTTCAAAATAACAACATAACAACAACTGTACAAGTTAAGATTTCATACAAAAATAAACAAAAAGGTTGAATATCAACACATCTAATGAGCACCAAGTGATCAGGCAATACAACCAATCAATAACTAATATTTCTATTTACAGGACACACATTATCTATTTCAAAATGACATTAATATTCTATTTACAAACATTCATCAACAAATATTTCGTAAAACAATAAGCACATCATATAGACAGAGATGGAAGCAATTTTTACTGACAAATACAAATTTCCAATAGTATAACTTGTATCAACAAACCTGTGTCAAAGTTAGTAGCAATATCTTGTTAGCAAAGTCATCCTACAAAGAGAAGAGTTACTTGATATTAACAAGTATATATACAAGTTACCAAGATCAAATTTAACCACTTCCTATAATATCAAAATGTAGGACAAACCTAGTTAAGATTTCCTAGTAGTAGATCTTTTGGCCCTTAATTTGATCCTCCAACTAGCTGCAGTTGTGTTGGTAGTTGTACTTTGGGTTGCTTGAGTTGTTATCGTGTTAGTATTGAGAGGTTGTAATACTTGATATTGATTCCCACCCATCTATGAAGTATAAACAACCAATATGAATAATTACATATAAGTATTATAAATATGAATTTAAATGACTTATAATTACATACAAGTAGTATAAATATAAATTTAAATGACTTACTGCAAAGTAGGTATTCCTAGTAACTTTCCCAAATGTTAATCTGTATTCGCTACTTGCATAAAAAACAAAAACAAAAACAATATTATATAAGTTAGAAAAAATGCTTAAATTGTATAGTTAATATTAATTAACCATTCTCATCTCTCTTCGTATTATAGAAGATGCAATGTTTGATCCAGTAGAAACTTATTGTGTTGGTCTTTGTACTTGACCACTACAAATAATTGATGAAGGGGCATCAATTTTTCATGGCCTTCCTCTTTTCCGTTGCATTATACACATTGAAGATTAATATAAAGTTAATAATCCTGAATGAATAAGTAGACATTTGTTATACAAATAAAATAACTACCTTAACAATTTCAGGTTGGCTTGGAGGTTGATTCTTATTTTTGCATCTTTTTATATTATGACCAATTTCATGACAATGATGACATCTCATGGCTACTCCAACTTTGCTCAATTTGTCGAAATTTGGAGGTTCTTCAATGTGATCACTTTTTCTTGCCTTTTTGGTTCTTCTAGGCATCTTCTTAACAAGTGGAGGTAAAATTGGAAATCTAGTGTTTGGCCAAAAACTTGGGACCACTAATGTGTTCCATAGCATATTGGTAACTCTTCAAATAAGCATCACACTTATAACATCCACTAACATAAGAATCGATACTCTCCCTCTGATAAAATATACAAGCCACAACATGTTTACATGATTTGCAGTTAAATCTCATAATCTACATTGACAAGTTCGTGCGTGCAAGTCAACGATGTACTTGTCTGCAAAAATAGTGACTTCAAATTTCAAATTCCCATTTGTCCTGAGCGTATAATGTCTTGCATCTTATTGTGCTACCTTGACTTTCTTCATCACTCTAAGATACATATCATCAGTGCACTTCAACATCATACCCCCTTTTTTTATGTATCCGAGCCATTAAAGAAACTTGAATGTCTTATAACATACTGATCAAGCTTTTAGTTCGAGCTTCACAAATGAATCCATTAAACGTCTCTGGAATATCGTTATGTACTATTTCATACTTTGGTCTTGCACTCACAAAGGCCTTCACAAATGTCTCTGGATTCCTAATTTTAAAATCCTCATAAGCCTTCACTGACAAACTCTTCAACTCTTTCATTACCTTATTGAAATCAACTTTTGTTGTGCAATTCAATGCTTTCCAAAATAAAGTCCTATATGTGTGCCCTTTATGAACACTAGACTAGTTTGCATACACATAACGGGCACATTTTCTATGTTCAGCTTCTAGAAACAAATTCTTTAATGCTTCCACTAAACCCTGTAAAAACAAATGGTTACATAAATGAATAAAGTGTAGATCATATCAAGAAATGAACATTTTATATATGGATATTTAAAGTTTACCTTCTGTTGATTGCTTACAAAAGTCCATAAATTTTCACTTATGTCGAGATCTTTCGCAAGATTGTTCAAAAACCAATTCCACGATTGGTAATTTTTTCATTTAACTATAGCCCAACATATAGGAAATATCTTATTGTTTCCATCATGACCAACAGTAAACAATAATGCACCGTTAAGGAAAGTCTTAAGAAAACATCCATCTAACATAATAATCTTCCTACATCCGCTAAGAAAACCATACTTCAAAGCACTAAATCCCACATAAAATCTTTTGAACATTGGTTTCCCAACATATTCATCAAAATCAGTTTTAATATTAAACTTTCCATATTTGTCAGCTCGTCTTAACTTATGTCCGTAAAACCACAACTTCACATAATGACCTTCCACTGATCCTCGAAGCATGATAATTGCTTCCGACTTAGCCCTATAACATTGAATTTTAGTGACCTTTAGTGCATATTTTAATTGAAGATCATCCATCATTTCACTAATTGGCCAATTCGCATTCCTCCTAAACTTGTGTATGAATTCATTCGCAATCCATTTTTAGCTAGCTTGTTTATTCCTCTGCACTTTACTACAGTTATGAGAGTTTTCTACTCTCTTCATAGCAAATGTTTTCTCGTTACCAATCTAACTAGCATACACGAAATAGACATTGTGCATCACAAACTACTTCCATTCGTACACCAGATCTTGTCATTGAAACATTATACCCATTTGTAATTACATACTTCCTTACAGGTTCCCTCAACTCCTCCTTATCCTTGAACTTCATTCCGATTTCAAAGTTAAAATCTGTCATTTGAACGTTTAAATTAAAACTTATGTATTTCTTCTTTACTATCGATGCTTCATCATCATTAGGAACTGGTGATTGAATTTCAACATCACTGTCATCATAATCACTATTTCCACAATGCGAACTTCCTTCTGCTCTTCTAGTATTTTTTGAATGATCACCAACTTCATTGAAATTCTTTCCACTACCACCAACACCATCGACAACATTGTTGAATTCAAAGCCACTTTGCAAAGCCTTTCCACACCTCTTCTCATTTGTTCTAGAAAAAAAATATTCTTCATCATCATTTCCAAAGAACTCCTCATTAACTAAATCATCACCATAATCACTATGCTGGTAAAGTCCTCTTCTTCCTCCAATTCAACATGGAACAACCCCTCATCTTGCTTCATTTCATCATCAGATTCTAACTCCTCACCATCTATCACAAGATTCTCATAACCATGATCATAGTAAATTTCAACATTCCGACAATTCAATTCTTTCATTTTTTAAGCATAGCCAACATGCCCTCGTCATGCTTTAGGCTTAACTCCATCAAGTTTCTAATGGACTCATGTAACATAAAGATTACTCTATGTCCTTTATCTTCAGGAATCCCTTTTAGAACTAGTATGCTTGGTTCATCAGTACCCATATCCTTTTTTCTTTTAATCTCACCACCAACATATTTATTTTCCTACCTTTCCAACCAATGGTATGAATTTCGTACCGTACCGGCCGGTACGGGTGCAAATGTACCGGTCCAAAATGTCGGGACCATTCCGGGAAAATCCAAAAAGTTAGGGACTATTTTGCAAAAAACTAAATTTAAACCCAAAAAAATCAATTCCCCCCCCCCTCCTCGACTTCGGACTCTCCCTCTCACTGTCTCACATCTCTCTTCGTCTTCTCTCCCTCTCAGATTGCCGCCGCTCCCTCGCTGCCTGCGTCGCCGCTCGTCACCCTCGCCTCGTCGTCCTCCTCCGCCTCCTCTTCTTCTCTGTCTTGGTCCTCTTGGAGTGGTGGAGTGGCCCTAGCATCGTCGTCTTCAACCTTCGTCCACGCCGCCCGAAGCCGTCGCCGCCTACTATGGTCCACCGTCCGCCGTCCACCGCACACCCCACCGTGAGCAGCAGCCTTCGTGGCCTTGTCCCTCGTCCTCCACGCGACGTCAACGCCAGCCGACCCGACATCGACCCAGATCGATGAAGACCGAATGTTTTGTTTTATTTTTCATGGATTTTTGACATTAATTGCTTCTGTCATTGTGTTGGTTGTTGGCTGATGATAGATTTGTGGTGAAAAATTGGATGATGATGATTTGTGGTTGTTGGAAATTGCTTCTGTTGTTGTGTTGGATGATGATGGATTTCGGTTGAAGTGAAGTTGTGTAAAATGTAAATGGTGAAGGTGATTTCGGTTGAAGTTGAACTTGAAGTGAACTTGGCATTTTGCATTTTGGTTTTTGGCATTTTGGATTATGGAAGTT
>JAOTAX010000196.1:627899-644434 GCA_025629825.1 Erythroxylum guanchezii | reverse complement strand
TGTATAATATATCAATATGGACTATTTTGCAATTTTTAAAAAGTTTAGCGACTATTTTATAAATTTAAAAAATATCCTGAAACGGTACCCGGTACTGATACAGTTCCGTTCTAGAGCTCAATCCGGTACCGAGCCCGGTACGGTATTCATAACATTGTTTCCAACACTCTACCATAATGAAATTCAAAATTTACCAACATTTGCAAAGGGAAAAAGTGACTAAATTCAAAATGATAAATATTCTAAGAAGAAAAAGAATAAGCAACAACTAACAAATCTCAAATTGCTAATTCATTTAGGATATCTTCTGTTATTATTTTCACAAGAAACAAAACATCCTAGATTATTGATGTATCAAGACAGATGCCAAGGCTTTCCAAAATCCAAAATTAGGATATATTCTTATTAATGTATGATATTCTACATATGGATATTCCTTTATCAATCACTGTGGAATTATGAAGATTTTCCATGTTCTGTCTTCTAATTATGATTCGTTTTTTAAGGCTATAGATTAATCAAATTCTTTATCAATAAAATTAGAATGCTTACTATCAAACAAATATTAAGATAATTATCCCATCAAAATTCCGTTCAACATGAATTTCTAGATGAGCAATTCAGCTACTGACCCAAAAAGTAGATCATTAAATAGCATCACAACTTGTAAAAAAATTCTAATTGGGAAAGCACATATGATTCACTTCTATCCATTAACTAACATTTACAAGTACATTTATTTTAAGGTAAAGTGGTGTTCGAGATGTCCTTGACCTCATATTATAGATGAGGAAATTTTTGTAGTTCTGTGAATAGATGGATGTCTATCTCTAAAATATTCTAATAACTATGCTTAACTTCAACATATCTTAAATAACCTTTGGCATTTTAGAGTGCTTCCAGGTTTAGACATTCCATATAAGGATTCTGAACCATAAATAACAACAAACACTATGCAGATTTTAAGTAGAAAAGTAACACCATTTACAAATCTTCCACCTCTCTAGAATGCTAAGTAATCCCAATTGAAAGCTATGCAAATAAACCAGGTTTGCTACATTTTGGTACTAACAAATGAACATTCTATATGAACGTTTGCTACATTTAGTACTAACAAGTTGCTAGACAAGATAGCAACCAATATACTACAAGAAATTAATAAGTATTCATTTGAAAAAATAAAATTAAAAGCAATATAATATACAAGAAACCATTAAGCTTACATATACACAGAAAAACTTCCTGCTAAACTTTTCTGACATATATAGTTCACCCAAATTTTCAGATAAGTAAAAGTCTAGTATGATTACATCAAAATAATACAACCATTAACATCATAATAATACATCCACATTGCACAGAAAAAGGCTAGTATGATTACATCAAAATAATAAATCCACATTTTCATATGCAAGGAGCTTCAAGCACTACATCAGAATAATAACTGACTCGGGCACCAGAAACATACCTTTAGAAATTTCCTGAAGTTTTTGTAGAATACTTCACAATTTAGGAGCCTCACTTACTGAAACAATCATAACTAATTCATTACGAGGATGTACCACTTAAAAAAAGAATATATTCACTACATACAAATAAGAAACTATAGTAAAAAATTTGAGAGAAATGATGGTATTCAAGGTCATACAGTTACAATTGAAGGTGATAAGTCCGAATAAACCAAAATTCGATTCCTACCTGTAAACAACCCAAACCCCAATCATACAAAAAAACCTTAGCCCACATTAGAGTTCGAGTATCTTAAGACGATGAAAAAAATCCGAATAACCCAAAGTCGGAGAAATGAAAAAACATTGAAACTAAAATTCCAAAAAGAAAGAAAAGATCAAAACTTACATGTTGTGAACGAGGGTGTGAGAAGAAATTATGGATTTAGGTTTAAGAGAACGACGGCGTGAGAGTGAGAGTGTATGAGAAAAGACGAAATTAGGGATTTAGGGTGTGAGAGTGATGAAGAACATAAGCTGAAGCTTTCTCCAAATTCCAAATGACGTTGTTTCATAACATAAGCTGAAGCTTTCTCCAAAATCCAAAGAATGTCGTTTTAATTTTACTATGAAACAACATCGATTCACTAATCAGACAACTTCCTTTTAATAACACTTACGTGTCTGATTTATGGGGGCCTATTGACATGTGACAGTACCACGTCAGCATAAATAATGGTAATGTTAACATCGGGTTAGAATTGAAAAAAATTAAAATTTTGTACATTTTATTGCTAATTTTTAAAGTTCGAGTAATGATTGAAATTTTGAGAAAAGTTTAGGCTTTTTTTGTAATTAACCCTAATTATACTTTTATTCAAATTTTTTATAATCCCTTATCAAATGTAAAAACCAATACCACAATTTAAAATTTTATTTTAAAGTACTGTTTTTAATAGAACGGACCATATGAACCTTAAAAATGAATCATCAATTGCGTCTAGTATTTTTTTTTAATTATTTCTGAATATTTATTACTTTAAGTCATTTTCTAAATGTCTTCGTCCGAGCTGTGTCCGTCCCCTGGTATTTTTAACTTTGCAATCTCCAACAAAATGATACGAACTAACTTACAGATTTCCATCGATCAACCTCCGTCCTGTAAGATAAATCATAGTAATTGACCTTCTAGTGATTGGACTTTTATATGATAAGCCTAAATGCTTCATGTCAGCTCGACGGTTTAAGATTTTTTGTGCTATAGTATGAGGAGTAGTATCGACAACTCTCTCACTCCTGCTTGTATCATCTCGATAATTTTTCAGGTTCTTATTTCTTTTCCTCTTTCTTCCGGATGATTTTGAGAATGCATCGTTGTCATTTACCTGCTGACGGAAGTCGCCATCTTCCAACTTAGAATTGATCAACAGCTTCGTAGCACGGTGAAGAGGAGTAGGGTCTCTATCCATTTGTTTCAGGATCACCATTGTTAAGAATCCTTACCTTGCCAACCCCTCCATACTCAAACTTAACCATATACACCATTAGCTTTCCATCTCTTTCAGACCCATGTAAATACCTTTCTCCGGTTAACGTCCGAACAATAGCTTTTTCTGCTAGCACACGAATAGCTCAGCATCCTCCCACAAACCTCTGCCATTTCCAATCAATCCTATCGGCTTTACAAGCCTTGAATTTTCGTTGAAAAATCGTTCAAATCGGGAAGTTAAGATCGACCAAACCCCAAACACGACCCGAATAACCCGAGTCGATCCAATTTGAATAAACCCTTTTGGGCCCCCGATGAACATAAGGAAAAGCCCAGTCCAATTTATCCTTTGTCTTCCCCGTCCTTCCAATAAATGGCTCCGAACATACTCAAACTAACGAAACTGACCTTACCCTAGACAAACAAACGCAGACGTAACCCGAGTCAAGGCAAAACAGATCCGACTTTACCTTAACCCTGATCCACCGTAGAATTGGTATCAGAGAAGCCGGAAAAATCAGAAGAAGAAAACTCGATGCATCCGACAGCTAGTCCCTCGGAGATCATCAATCCTGTCGTCTTGGTTTCGAAACCAGCACGACCGCTAACTGAAAAGCTCACTACGAAGCTTTAACTTGTAGTACATGAATCTGGCATGACCTATGTTTTCACAGGTAAATGTTACGCCTGCGAGTTTGCGAGTTTCAGGCATAACCTGAGTCCTTAACCTGAGAGATACACAGTCAGGGCCCGTGTCCAAGTCATGAACAATTGGCTTGGTTACGCATTTGGCAACTTATTTGTTTTGAAATTGTATCACTAATCATTAGTCTATTATTACCGGAAATCATATCCGATAGAAATCAAATGGATAAGATAAAAAAAAATAGAAATTTAATAGATTAAAAATTTTGAAATAAAATTAAAGAAGAATATTATTGTTAATTATTGAAAAAAACCAAAATTTAATTAAAAATTATTAAATAAAATTAATTTATTTTAGTTTATAAAAGTTCTTTACGAAAAGCAATCAATTAATTTATAAAAAGATTATTAAAGTAAATCAAACTGAAGAGTTAGTCGATGCAAAATTTTTACAGATAAATCAACCGATCAACTATTTTTAATATTTTAAAAATTAGGCCGAAGATTAAAATGGTAAAATAAAATTTTTAAGGTTTAAAAGTTAAATTGATATTAATCTGTCATAAATTTAGTATATAATAAAGATTGAATAAAATTAAAGAATTTGAAATAAAATTAAAGAAATAGATTTCATCGAAAAATTAAAGTTTAATTAAAGAACAAGACTATTGAATAAAAAATAACTGATTTATTATAATTTATAAAAGTATGCTAATTTATAAAAATGAATCGATTAATTAATAAAAAGGTCATTGAAATAAACGTTAACTGAAAAATTGATCGATTCAAAATTTTTATTATTAATTCATCAAAATTAATTTAGTTTTTTAATTATTTTTGTCTATTATAAAGTATCTTTTGAATTGTGCTCAGATTATTTGTTATTATAATTTATTATTATTATGTAAAATTATAGTGATAACAGTGGATTAAAAAAAGAGACTATTGTTCCATAATGAACTAAATTTTTTATTTTGATGAACAAAGAAACAAACAGAGATATTAAGCCATCATTGAACATTTATTTAACTTAAATGGCCTTGGAAGGCAATGGGACACGGTTGCGATATTCAGCAAGAGCCCACAAGGGGTAGATGTTTCTGTATGCTGCGTAGTGTAACATACAGTTCTTCATGAACACACCAGTGATTTCCTGTCAAAGATACCAAACATGTCACTCTGTTAATGATATGTTCTTCCAATTAATCAGGAAACAAGAGCTTTCTATCCAAAAGGGCTTGTCCGAACCCGAGGGAGTTCGAGTTTTGTGGGGTCAGTTAGATCTAATCCAAGCTAATTTAGCCAAATGGATGCTGTTTCAATCAATAGTTATTGACTAAAACAAGTCATTTTGGCCAATTTTTAATCCGATCGAACTTTCAGGTCACTCAACTAAGATTGACAGGAACTTTTAGTCAGGCTCCAGGGGCTTATCCTGAACCTGCTAAACCGAATTCATGCTGAACTAGACCAGAACTGATTGGAACCCAAATTTGCTTTCCTGAAACCCGATCAGACATGGACTTTTTGAGCCACTGCAAAAAGAGTAGTATCCGAATCCCAGCCCAGGCCATTACCAAACCTTAACTCGTCTACTTGATTCAAACTCGATAATTCCCAAACTAATTCGAACTTTTAGGTCAGTTCATTGTCATCTTGAACCTGCTCGTTCAAACTCTTATTGAACTCAATTTTTTTCCCTGAAATCTGATCGAATTTTTTTTGTATCAGGTTTGGAACATAGTAAAAAATTATCCTGTTCCTGACCCGGCCTATTGCCAAACCTGAACTTTACTTGCTTCAAACTCAATGATTCTCAGAATGAATCGTTGTCATTTTACCTGCTGAGGGAAATCACCATCTTCCAACTGTGAATTGATCAACAGCTTCGCTGCACGGTGAAGAGGAGTAGGGTCTCTATCCATCTGTTTCAGTTTAGAAACATAGAAAAAAGAGAATATTATACACATACCAAACCCTGATTAATCTCTCCTCTAAATCAGGATCCCTATTGTTAAGAATACTGACCTGTCCTGCTTGAATCAGACCCATCATAGCCCATGCAGTGTGAACCAAATTTGATCTGTTCCCTTCAAGAGGTACATATTTCTGTAATTAAAAAAAATTAAAGTTAGTACAATATGGTTTTCAAGAATGACTGACAGGTTTTATTCCTTTTTCATAGAGAGATCGACCTTCTCAGGACATGAAAGATAGCTCTCTCCCCAACCTCCATTATCTTTTTGTATCCTGAGAAGAAACTTAACAGCTTTACGCATGGCTTCGCAGTTATTGTAACACTTGCCAGCAGCTGCTAGTCCTCCAATAGCAAACCACGTACCATAGGTGAAACAAACTCCCCAGTTTCCATACCTGCAGGTATGAATCCATTTTCTGATGAAGGAAAGCTGAGGAAGTTCATGATTGAATAAACAAGCACGTTTCAGGAATTGGAGAACGTACCATCCACCCTCTGGAGTTTGAATGCTTTCAAGATACTCTGCTGCATTGGCAATGAAATGTTCAATCTCCTTCCTCCTGTGCCCTGGATATAGCTTCTTGAACATAACTAAGGCATGGATTGCTGAGGAAGTGCATTCCACATATTCATGCTCAATAACAATGTCAGCGAAGAACTCTGTTGGGTTCAGCAGCTGAAGAAACAAAGATTTAGGAAATCAGTAGTCTTTAGAGAGAAATAATAGTGTTTTAAAGATTTTGGAAATCAGTAGTCTTTAGAGAGAAATAATTGTGCCTAAGTTCATACCTCCAACCAATCTTGAGCTCCTGCTGGCTCCCAAGCTGCTAAACCTCCATTTTTGCTCTGTGGTAAGCTCAAAAAAAAAACAAAAAAGATTAGAAAGGGTTCCTTCTGTATTTTCTGCATTTCAGATACATATAAGCTCGTAAGTTCATTGTTACCTGTAGGGAAAGGAGGCAATTGACGGTATCGAACAACCGTTCCGGCTTCATGTGTTCACCAAAAATTTCTGGTGGCATTCTTGAGAAAAGTAGGCAACACTGAGAAAGGAATGAGCATATGATGAGATAGTTCAACAACATAAGCTTGGTGTTTAGTTATATGGTTGAACACAATCTGATACCTTAAGTCCTTCTGCAGTACAATCAGAGACTTGCCATCCATGATCTTGATCAGAAAAAGTCCAGGCTCCTTTAGATATGTGCCTATACATGCTCTTGAAGTCACCGGAGGGATTGTCCTTTACCTGCAAAAAAATTTGATCAATCAGGTTAGCCATATTGAAGTAGAAATGAAGATCACAACAATGGTTGATGAGAAGGGAAATGAATGAGAAACCTGAGATTTCTTTATGAAGTCATGTCCTCTCTTAAGCACATCAGTGATTTCATCATTCAGATTACTAGCCAGCAAGGCCTGAATAGCAAAACCAGTATCCCACTGTTGGCTGCCAAAGCTCTGCAAAAACATGATATCAGATGCACAAATGGTATCAGACCGAAACCTCAGCTAGTACGATGTTCGAACAGGACAATGAAAGCTGAGTGACGCCATGAAACCCGAATTCGAAATTATGGTGTCACTAAAAATGGCATGAAGGAGCAATTCAAACCTGCATTTTCATTCCATCTTCTGCAACCCACAGATAGTCTGGAATTCTGGCAAGATGTTTCTTGAAGTAACTTCCATTCGGATCTTCGACCCAGCAAGCAAGCATACACAAAACCTGTGAACATTCAAGTGGTTTAACTGGAATTATACATCATTGAAGAACACTATAATCCTTATATCTACACAAAAAAACACATTTACCTTCTCCACACATCCGATTGTAATGTATCTGCTATTCTCATCTTCATAGTGTATGTGCTTCATTGTCACTTCAAGTGCCTTCTTTCTTACTAACTTGTTAAAGGGCCAACGAGTGAGAAGAGGCTCGGTGAGTACATAGAGAGTATCCCACATCAGGTCTTGAATCAATGGATGTGGGTAGTAGATATCCTCCTGTGATGGGAATTATAAAAGAGTCGATTTTAGTTCACACTTCATCTGCAGAGAATTTTATCCAATAACACTGGAGTGAGTCAGTCACATTCAACTCACTGGAGCACATTGATGTCTTGTGTTCTTCCAATTAATCTGATTATATGGTTCAGTGAAGAGCTCTTCTCTCAGTTGCAGAATGAGAGGTGTGATGGGGCCAACGAAACGTTTCCCGTATAAATATGACATTGGCATGTAAACCATCCGGCAGTAGCACCACATTTTTGCTGTATTCAAGTCAGAAAATGAACAAGAACATTATAGACTAAAAACGTGAATAAAAATCTTAAACCTGATGGGATTTAGGCTTTTTTATCTAGATCAAAACTCGATCATCAAGTTTCAGATTAGATGTGAGTTTTATGAGGCCTGGACCTTATCCGGTCTATTGCCAACCCCTAGACATCTGATATACACGAGACAATCATGTTCACTTCAGGATATATAAAGCTAGGCTAACCTGGATGCATAGGAAGGAATGAAGGAAGAATCCAAAATTCTGGAGGCATTGGATTGCTACCAGACCACTCATACACACCAAGTATCTGCAAAAACAGCAGAAAAAAGAAAATGCAGATTATGGGTGTTACCATCAAACATCAACACTAATCTGATAAACTAAAAATCAGATCAGAATAATTACCGAAAGCCAAGTTTTGCCCCATGATGGTATGTGTGTGACACTACCATGGTCATGAATCCACTTCCTTGCTCTTGCACAAGCATTGTCCTGACCACCATCAGGTCCTTCACCTAAAATTCGCATGCAAATGTAGCTGAGAGCTGTACAGAACATGGTGCTATGACCCTCAATATGAAGTCCCCAACCACCATCTTCATTCTTCATCACCAAAAATGTTCAAAACTTAGGTTAGCAAACCAAAACAAGGCTTAACTAGTAGGACACTGATTCATTTTACCAATCTTCAGTTTTCCAGGAACAAAGTTTCAGAACTAAGCACCTGATGATAGTAGATGTATCGAAGGATTTCCGTACGATGCTCTGCAGGGAATACAGTGTCAAGATGTCCTGTAATGTACATGCACATGACCTGCATTTTCACCAAGTTGTGATCTCATGAATACTTACATTCTAGTTGTGTGTTTTTATTAAATAAAATTTAGTAGTAAGATTTACATGGATCAAAAAAAATTTATAAGCTATCAGTAACCATCTTATCCAAAACAATTATATTAATATAATCTAGTTTAGATGAAAATTTTCATATTTGATAGTAACGGTTACCGAAACCGACCGACTACCGGCTATCTAATCGGTCCATTTAAGAAAATGTCTCACCAAAGGAGGAAGGAAGAACAAGGGTCCAGCATTTTCAGCAGGCCAGTGGCCATCACTAGCTTGCAGAGCTGAGAAGAAGTGGACAGCTCTCCTCAACGCAGCTGTGGCCTTTTCGTATGTGATTTCTTCACCATTCTCAACTCTCACTGGTGGTATTGTCTGCTTGAAATTCTTCTCCCTTAGAAACTGTAAATTTTTGGGTCAAAAGGAGATTGATATTAACAAGTGAAAATAATCAATTAAAATGTGTATATAGAATCATAGTTTGTCTTATTTCTCTTCTTCTAAGCATAATTAAACACTCAAAGAAAACTTTTTTTCAGAATTCACAAATTTTAACATAATTCGTAAGTTCTTTTCTATAAATTTAGGTGATGGAATCCATAAATGTAACAAAATAATTGGTTGTGATATAGAAATTTTGCAATTTTGGAGTTCATTTATAATAGTATTATCCATATGAGATATTTTGAATAAAAATATAATAAAATTATGAATATTCTTAACAAACTTAGTTTTGTTTTACTTAAGATTTTTTTGGGAACTTATGGAAGCATATTAGATATGAACAAAAAATCAAGATAATTGGGATAGTAATGGGGTGTTTTGAAAAGGAAATTGGCTTCTTGTTTTGTAGGGTTCAAAGCAGAAACAAGTACTTACACCGAAATGACACACACACATTCTCAAAAAATTGGCTTCTTGTTGTGTAGGGTTCAAAACAGAAACAAGTACTTACACCGAAATGACACACACACATTCTCGTAAAAGACAAAGAGAGTTAAGGGATACGTCCCATTGCCACACACTTTCCTTTCAATATTGTTTTTCGTTCTTTTCTTCATCATCAAAGAGCAAACACCGTCTTCTAGTTTTCTATAATAGTCATCATTGTCATTATCATATAATTCAAATCGAGAAAATGGTTTCTCACCTTTCCTTTTCCACATTTATGGTATTCTCTAACGCCTTGCCTGATTTTTTCTAAATATCATTGTAGAACATAAGAGAAACAAAGATTAATGTGCCACGAAACTGGCTTTTTATGGCTAAATTACATCGTTCTTTAGGGAATAATTCGAATGTAATGAACATATGAAGATAAGGTAGATGGTAATTAATCATTTGGCAGCTTTTCTCATCTGGGTTTTGGCTTTTTTTTGGTTTGGAGAAGTTTTAGTTAATTTTCAACATCATATAACCTAAATTTCTGTTGGGGTTCAATATTTTTAGTATGCTGAAAGGGAGGTCCACTCCTATTATAAATTTATAATTTAATAGATTCTATTGAATAAAAAATATACTTATAAAGTTTGGAGACTTGGAAATTCTCCATGGCTAAAAGATAATGCTTTCAGTGCTAATGAAAAGCTAGTTTCAACTTTATGCTTTATGTCATGGCCCATCTAGTTTCTTCTAATATTACACTATTAATAAATAACCAATCATAGATATTAGGAATAAAGCAAAAGGAAAAAAGAAAATTACCCTCGTCTTATATTTTTATGCTTTATGTCATGGCCCATCTAGTTTCTTATAAGAATATACTTCTAACAAATAATTAATTGTAGATATTAGGACGAGAAAAAAAAAAGAGAGAAAAAGAAAAATTACCCTTGTATTACATTTTTCGTGAAATTTTAAAATATATTTTTTTCTCAGGCAATTAGTTTATAAAAATAAAATAGGTGAAATATTATTTTCCCAAATTTTCATGTGAAAGTGCATGGTTAGATATAAGTATATGTCTCTTTCAACCAATAAATAATTAAGCACATTTTGTAATTCGTACTTAATTTTATATAATTTCTACAATATGTTTTTATTATAAAAAATGAAAAGGAATTAAGAATACCCAAAAGAAAAATAAAAATTTGAGAAATATATGTAATATTTTTTATTAAATGAATGAAAATGGTAAAATATAAGATAAAATTTTACATTTTCAAAGTTTTGTAGACTATTTAGACTAATATTAAATTTGCAAGGCTTATGAATAGTTAGTTAAAAATCAAACTATTCATGTTGTAAAGCTTTTCTCAATTTTGTCCATACTAATAGCTTTCTTGCTTGCTGGAACTTCGTTACTTTTGTAAAACATTGACTGGTGATCATTGAATTCCTACCCTGATGATCCAACCCGATGAATGTGTGAATGAAAGAACTTAAATCATATACTGTCAAGACTATACCTGGAAACGCCATAGAAGGTCACCACAAGGCTTCACCTCATACCGATTCTTGTAGAAATTCTGTCGAGCTTCTTCAACCTCGGCTCGTTCTTCAGGAGTTCCAGCTTGAGGATCGAATTCCCATGTCTGCCTTCCCACATAGTTGTTTGTACTATACAGATACGGGTCATTGCCACCCTCTGCAATCTTAAGCCTCCACATGTTTCAAGTCCTGATAACGATCACTTCCTTACAAAACCTGTAATGGTCAGTGAGTTGTTTGATCCGAGATGGTCGAGACAGAAAGATTTAACATCAAAAAATGAAAAGAATGGTTATGCTATATATGTACGTACCTCTTCCTCTTCTTGAGGTTGACAGTTCTTTAAGGCTAACTTTATATAACGAAGATTATGCAAGTTTTAAGGTAAGAGACGGCAAAATTCTATAGTAAATAAGAGTTTCAGCTTTTCGACAGAATATTTAGGTAATACATGAAACCAAGAAGATAAGAGCTGCAAATAGAGGAAGAAGGGTGTGAAATAGAGCAAAGGGTTGAGAAGGGAATGCAAAGAGACAAGGTGACGATGTTGAGTTATATATAGATAGCATTCTCATCCACCGCTTATATAAGCTTTGGATGCACTCACAATGGAATATAATGGTAAGTGAGTTAATTATAGACCCAAAAATAAATAAAATTAAGGAATCGAATTATAAAATTATTTTAAAAATTAATTATTCAGATGTTAATTCAAAAAGATATGAATATTGTAAACAACTTAAAATAAACTCGATTTGTGAGAAAATATTTTAATAAAAGTTAATTTTGCTTATTTTAATTATTTTCTTTCTTCTACAAATTAATTGTAAAAATAAATTGTTTTTTTTTAAAATCTTCATCTATAATTATAATATCAATAGCTAGTGCTTTGGCTCGATTGGGATGTCTTAGAAATTGGGAGGAAAGAGGCTGACATCTTCCAAGAACTCATACCAGTCTAAGCAATACATTGGAAAAAGGTAGTCTTGGTCCCAGAAAGGCAAAGTCTTTTTAGAAGCAGAAATATTAATTTAAAAGAAAAGTTTATACGATAAGATCAATTTTATAAAAATTGGTATTGAGAACGATCTTTGTGATTTTCAATTGCTTTGTATTTTGTCTAATAATCATTCTTGGAGACAATTCATATAGGAATAATTAGGGATTAATTTATTTGTTCTCATTTTTGTGATTTAATAGATGGATGGATAGGGAGGAACACAGGGTAACACATAAAAGCGAAAACATCCATCATATGCCTAAATAATTATCAATTGGAACAATGAAGTTTGATTACAATTTTTATATTTTCTTAAAACAATCATCTGGAGTATCTTTAGATGTTTAAAAAAAATGAAAAATGGAAAATGAATGACAAGTACTTAATGTAATGGTGTGACTATGTTCTCCCAACTTTGTGTATATTTATATAAATTAAAATTAATCATCGCTAAATTTCTTGTTTAGACCATGTGAGCTCATTGAATAAAGCTTAGATATAAATAAACATCTACAACAATCTTTAAGTTAATCTCAAGAAAAATTCAAGGGGTTTTGTTAATATATAACAAATTAAAGATTCCTCCTTATGTTAAAAATAAAAAGAATATTAAAAAAGAAAAAGGTGGGGATAATTTATAATATAATAAAATTAATAGTCTAAAAGGGATTTTTTTTTTTTTTTGATAAAGATAGTCTAAAAGGGATTAATATAATATAACCTCAGACTACTTCCTCAAGCTTGAAATTTGGTTAAATCGAATTTTGCATGACCACCCAACTGCTAAACATAAGAAAGACAAATTCAGTTCCAAATATCTTGCACTAAGTACACAATTAAATTCACATACCAAATGCAAGCGACACCAAGAACATCGAGATATAGCCCCAATTTGATTCGAAATTCTAAAAGATTCATTAGTTTGAATTGAACCTCAAATTATCTCTCGAACTCAAAAATTGGTCAAATTGAATTTAGTGTGACCATCCAATTGTCAGAAAAACAAATTCAATTTCAAATATCTTGCCCCAAGTACACAATTAAATTCACTTACCAAATTCAGTCAACATCATCAGCATTCAGTACCTTGAGGAATGGAAGACCTACTTGTTAGTAAATATATAAAAACTAATTAAATTGACCTCACACAATAACTTAAATTATTGTGGTGAAACGGTTACTTAATATGGTATCAGAGTAGGTTTGGTCCGAATTATTAATTTTTCGGTTGTCTGTCTGGATGTCCAGTCGCAGCGGCCCGGTCCGATTATCACTGCGTATATTTCAAGTGACAACTAGATATCCAGCTCCAGTTACACTTGAGGGGGAGTATTAGAGTGTCCCGTATTGCCTAGACATGAAAATATTAAAGGGTTTATAAGTGGTAAGGGTCAACTATCCAAACAACTAGTTCTAGTTGTTTGGACAATGATTGACCTAAGCCCAATTCTTGATAGTGACCTCTACACTCTGCCCATATTAAAAAAATTTAATACTACTGTTGTCTCATCTAGATGGAAGTTGAGGAAAATCCCACTCTTTCATTAATCTTGAGAACAAAAGAAGGACATTTGTCCTTCACATCTACCCTACAATCCCTTTTAGATGGAATTATGGTCCACTTCATTTAGCTGCATGTTCCTTAGGTTTCCTTGACCTGTGATTGAAACGAAAGGAACAAGACATTTTCAGATTCCTATTTCATATGGAGCTTCAACGTTTGGTTATTTTCATGTTTCTTGTCCTCTTGCTGCCACTTAAAAGCTAAACCAATTAATCAATGAAAGATCCAAAAACCAATTTGTTCATCCCATTTTGCTAATATAGTATGATCAAAATATGTTATATAATCCAAATAACGACGAAAATGTTTTAAACATATATGCGTGGCTCGTATATAATCCAAACGTATTAAACATTGGAATCTCTCCTCCACAGGTAGCAAATCTCTAGTAACCACGATTTTCTAATAAATATGTGTTTGTTTTCTTCTTTCTTTATCAACTATAGCGATAAAAGTGACACCCTTCGCAAACTCCACCTTTTATTCCTTGTCAAATTTTCAAATTATAAAAAATGGTTTCGGAGTAATTTATTTTGCATAATCTAAAAGAATTTAGATTAATTAAGACCTCTAGTTTTGAAAGAAAAAATAAATTAAAGCATTTTTAAATTGTAATTTGGTGGTTCAAAAAGCATAAAATTTTCATGGTATGTACATGTCATGTTATAGTAGATTACAAAATACTAGTGTTTTAAAAACATGTCCGAAAGTTAAATTGGTAAGATAAAAGATTTAAGGTTTTGAAAATTTAACTGGTATTAAACCATTATAAAATTAGGTAAATATTGAATAAAATTAAATATTTTAAAATATGATTAAAAGAGATTGTCCTTACTTATCGAAAAATTTAAAGTTTAATTAAAAAATATTGTTAAATAAAAATTTATTTATTTATTTTAATTTATAAAAACTTATTAATTTATAAATAATCGATTTTTAATAATAAGAATTATTAATAAAGTTGAAAATTCAATAAAAAATTAGTCTGTTAAAAATTTTTATTGTTGAACTGATCGAACTGGATAAGTTTTTTAATTACTGTAAAATACCGGTTTTTTCTAATATAAAAGTTTGATATTACTGATTTAAAATAAATCCATATCAAACGGTAGTTTTTGTCTAATATCGAATATTTCTCAATATTGTTGGTTGTTAAGAAGATGAAAAGCTTGAAAGCAATTATATATTAATTAGAGGTCATAATCAGTTCTTTGAATTTATAAGTATTGTCATTTGGGTCACGACTCACGCGACATAGAACTCATTGTGGTTGAATGACTCAACTCATGTACAGCAACTACAAATAGCATACGCATTGACCGAGGATAGCCAACCATCAAGGTCTTGAAAGTAGGTTAAGTTGGCAAGTGTCCACGAGTCAGGAAGTTGACCTTTCCCCGTAATTAGAAAAATAGTCCATGTGGTCTAATTGGTGAAGACAGACTTTCAAAAGCTTTTCATTCAAGAAATTATAAATTAAGTCATTTAAAGATACAATTCATTTAAAATCTTAAAAGGAATAATTAATTAAGAGTGAAAACACGATTAAAATATATTAAAATTTTTAAAAGTTATTAATTATTTTAATTATTTATTTAAAATACATAATTCGTGAATTAGGGTATTTTATTTAGTGTGAATTAAAAAAATAATGATTTGTGAATTTATCACTTTGAAAATAAAATAAAGAAAACAAATATCATGAAATCAAGAGTCAAAAATTAAAATATATTAGAATCTAAATTTGTTTAACTATTTTAAAATTTTCATATTATATATCTTTTAATACATATAGTTACGATTTTTGATTTAAAATGATGTGAAAAGATCCTATTTGGTATGCATGTCTAGTGACGGAGCCAAAATTTTAAAATAGGAGAGCCCAAATATTTAAGTTTTTAAATTTTGGGGAGCCCAATATACTACTGGACTCTAAATAACTCTATCTTTATATATATATATATATTAATTAAAAATAAAAAATACTTAATTTTTATAAATTTTAGGGGGCCTAGTGCACCACTAGACTCCATATATCTCCGTCTATTTACATGTCAATATATCGAACCAGCTGACCTGTGACCAGGCTTATGAATACCGTACCGTATCAGTCGGTATCGGCCGGTACGTACCGTACCGACAGGAAAATGGTACCGGTACGGCTATCAAAATTTTAGTTGAAAATTTCGATTGGTACCTGCCGGTACCAACAATTCCGGTATTTTTCGGATCATTTCATAAAAAATCGAATTCTCAGGGACCAAATTGCAAAAAAAAAAAAAATAAACCTAAAACATCTACCCCCCCCCACGCCCGTCGACTCCCGACCTTCTGCTTCTCTTTTCTTCGGTTTCTCCTCCCTCTCGTCACCGCTGCTCCTCCGGTCCTCCCTCTCGTCGCCGCTGGTCCTCCCTCCTCGGATCTGGTCTCGCCGTCGTCGGCTCTGCTCCTCCCTCCTCCCTCCTCGGATCTACTCCTCTCTCCTCCCGCCTCGGATCTGCTCCTCCGGTCCTCCCTCTCGTCGCCGCTGGTCTGGCTGTCCTCGGATCTGGTCTCACTATCCTCGAATCTGCTCCTCCCTCCTCCAGTCCTCTCTCCTCTGATCTGTTCCTCCCTCCTCCGATCTGCTCCTCCCTCGTCGTCGTCCTCCTCGTCACCGGCACACCGAAGACCCTAGTCGTAGCTCGCAACACCGCCGATAGTCTTGCGCCAGTGACCCGAACCCGATAGCTTCTGGGTGTGTTTTTTATTTTGGTTTGATTTTTGATGCATTGTGACAAATATTGCTTCTGTGATTGTGTTGATTGTTGGAATATGGTAGATTGGAGGTTGAAAATTGTTGTTATTTTGT
>JAOTAX010000196.1:600565-624806 GCA_025629825.1 Erythroxylum guanchezii | reverse complement strand
ATTCTTTTGAAAAACTAAAATTAATCAATATATTACATGTTAGCAACCATATTGGCCTTTGAGTTTATTTGGCATGCCGAGTGTACCAACAAAACAATGACATAACGTACATTCATTATCCTTAAGCCTTATTAGGTAACCAATAACGAAAGAATCATAATTAAAAAAAGAATGAGAATATGAATTAAATTCTTAATTGTGCGTACTTGGTATGTAATAACTAAGGATAAGATTAAAAAGGTTATATGTATGGTGATAATGATAAAGTTTTTACAAATTTTAGTTATTATATGATTTATTTTACAAATAATTAATCAAAATATTTTATATTTTCTAAATAATTCATCAAAATTATTTTTCAGTGATTCAATAAATTATTAACTTTTAAATAATTGTGAATGATTTTTACGGTAAAAATACAATTAAAGAATTACAATAAAACTTATTTTACTTGAAATAGCTTTAATAAAATGAAATAAAATAATTTAAAATTTAAAATTAAATATAAAAATAATAATACATAATTTTGATAATAATAAATGATAAGAATTAATTAAATAATGATACATAATAATATTTTAATAAAATCTTATGTTATTCTTTGATAGTTAATTTCATGTCATACCTACACTCTATAAAAAAGCAAAAATTATAGAATAAATTTAGAATAATGACTCGGATTGTGGTTCTCACCCCCTTATTACTAATTGCCGGTCAATGTCTTAAAAGTTTACCCTTTTAGTCCCAATAAGTTAAGGGGTCGTTTGGTTATACTTCTATTTTTCTGATGTTGTTTTTAGTTTTCAGTTTTCAGTTTCTCTTTTTAGTTTTTAGTTTTTCTTTGGAATAAAAACAAAAATCTGTTTAGTTGTTAATGTTAATGTAGTTATATTTTTATCACTAATAATAATTATATTTTAGATAAAACTTAAAGATAAATTATTTTTAATTAAATAATTTATTTAATCTCTTGTATAATATTTATTAACAAATTATTAATAAAATTATGTTATTTTAATAAAATAAATAATTTAAAAATTAAAATTTTGTTTATAAATTATTATTTATTTGAAATATATTTTAATTATTAAATCAAATTTTATTTGAATATTTATATATTTTAAATTTAACAATATAATTTAATTATTAAATTAAATTAAATAAATTATTCTTAATTTTATTGATAATTAATTTTAATTTATTAAATATATAAATATAATGTTGAATTAAATTATTCATAATGTATATTAAATAATTAAATAATATATATTTAAATGATAGTAAATCAGATTATGAAGAAAAAAATAAAATCAAGAAACAAAAACCACTTTTTATGGTTTTCATAATTTTTTAAAACCGGAAGAAATTAAAAATTAAAAAAGTAAAAATAGAAACTAAAAACTCAAAAAAAACAAGATTTTTTATTAAATTTGAAAACAAAAACAGAAAATTAAAAATAAAAATAGAAACAAACACTCCCCAAGTTTTCGATTTTATCTTGGTATTTCATATAAACTAAATAAAATTAGATTTTTATTGTGATTATAAATTTTTAAGTGTAAATCACTATTTTATAAAAATAAATTTGTTATTTTATTTACTTAATTATTATAAAATTTAGAATTACATTCATTATTTAAAATATCCTAAATTATTAGAACATATTTAAGTACAATTCAACGGGCTCAACTAGCTTTTCTATTTTGCAAATTTATAATTTGAACAACTATTGAAATATGACAAAATGAAGTGATGTTTTCTAGCATTAATAGTCGCTGTAAGCAAAAAAATTATAAAGTAAAATCTGATTTATAGACCTTTAATCGACTTTCAGAATCTTTGCCAATGGTCTGGTTCGGTCATATATATCACTGACTTTGGAGTCATTAATTACATTATCTTCGTACTTCATCTGCATTGCCACTTGGAAGTTTCATTGAATTTTTATGCGCTTCAGTCATCACTAACTTTGGAGTCTTTAATTATATTATCATCGTACTTCATCTGCAGTTCGATTTGGAAGTTTTAATTGAATTTTTGCGTGGAGTGACCAAATTCAAGAAGCTTTCGTCTTGTATAGTTGATCAACGGGTGTTCTTTGGACCATGTGTTTAACAAGTCGTTACCTACTAGTTCTTTGGACTGTAATGCAGGTGAGTTGATAAGGGGTTTTTCTGACTTAAGTGAGGTCGCGGGTTCAAACCTCTTTCATGTATGCAGCCGTTTAAAATTTGATGCCAGAGCTTTGCCTCCCGCAAGGGACCTACCCGATTCGAACAGAGATTAGTCTGGGTGTGGATGGCTTAAAGGTGCCTTCTTATAGTTGGGACCCTCCTAAAACACTTCGTAGGCAACCAAAAAAAAAAAATCTCATTCCAAGTGATATTGAAGCAGAATAATGATGGAGATTGATTTCGAATTTCATTTTGTGGATTATAATGCAATTATAATAGTAATTACGAATGATCTGAGCATAATTACAAAAAATGTGAGTACAATTACGCTAATAATAGAGTATAATCAATAAGAGTTACGATTCAAAATTTTACAATAAAAACTTTTGATTTATTTTAAAGGGTGTCACAACTAATTGATTGTTAAAAAAAAACAAGTTAGATATGTTAATATTAGTTGGTTCAAACTTTTTAAAATTTTTAACTATTAATTTATTAAATATTTTATTTAAATATATA
This sequence comes from Erythroxylum guanchezii, assembly GCA_025629825.1. NCBI lineage: Eukaryota > Viridiplantae > Streptophyta > Magnoliopsida > Malpighiales > Erythroxylaceae > Erythroxylum > Erythroxylum guanchezii. The sequence continues at coordinate 622,113 of JAOTAX010000196.1, read as the reverse complement.
TTTTATGAAATATTATATTTTATTCATATATATTTAAAGAATAATAACTGTAAATTTTTTTGATATAAAATTTTATGATTAAAAATTCAACTGGTTCAACCAGTTAATGAACCGGTCAATTTTCTGGTTTAGTTTTCAATTTTTTAATTCGATTTATTTTAATAGCTCTTGTTAAAAATCGATCAATTTATTAATTAATTGGTTGATTTTTATAAATTAATAAATTCTTAGAAACTAAAATAAATCAATTAATTTTTATTGAATAATATCTTTTTCAATTAAACTTTAAATTTTTCAATAGACAAAGACATTCTCTTTTAATTATATTTTAAATTCTTTAATTTTATTTAATATTTAGTTAATTTTATAACGATATAATACCAGTTTAACCTTTTAAACCTTAAATCTCTTGTTTTATTGGTTTAATTTTTAGTTTAATTTTTAAAATATTGATAAAACCTCGACTTATACTACATGGCAACTTAATATATAATGTGGAACACTTAGCTTTTGAAGACGTCATTCTACCCCATCAAACTCATAAACTGAACATAAATTGGTGGGTTACCAAAAATAAAACGCAAGTCATCTTCTACATGTATTGACTTTGAAAAGTGTATATATATATATTGTCATGCTTTGATCGTTAGTTCTTCCTGACCTGCCTTAGCTTTTCCTAACTTTACGCTTTCACGAAAAAGTTGACGAGCATGCATGTTTCAATAACTCATATGTTGCCTACCCTTTTGGACTCGGTCTACGAAGGACTTTGTGTTCAACTTGTCCTTTTCGAGCACCAATACAATAGCTTAAGATAAAGCTCACAAGTTATTGAAAAGCTTGTCCAAATGGATTGACCATAAATAACTAATTTGGTTTTGATCTTATACCGACATAGAATTCAACATTCCTATTTCTTTTTTGGTGGAACTTCTAAGTTTTCCCATGTCATAAAAAAAATAGTATTCAATTTTCTAATTCTTGATACTTAACTTTTTTCTTATAACAAATCCATTATAATTATCTTCTTTTAAATACATATTAAATAAATTAGAAATTTATCTTGCTATTCTCTTATTTTATATTTTAATTTCAAGTTCTAGGAGGAGTTTAACACCATTTTCAGCAGTGTTAGGACATACACAGGGTAGTTAATCTCTTATATAGATACTATAGTATGTATAAATAAGTACTATTGGACTTTTTTGTCAGGTAGCACTATAAGAAAATCAGTAATTACTGACGGAAGAGAAATCGTAGCAAATTATCAACGAAAAATGATTTTTCGTAGGTAACATTGTCGGAAAAGATTACATTTTGTGACGGTAAAACTATCCGTCAGTAAAAATGGAGGGAAATTATCCTCACAAATTTTCTGACGAAATATAGCGACGGTAGAAGATTCTCGTTGGTAACGGAGACAGAAATGTTTGGCGGAATAAAAAAGTTTTGGGTTTACCGTCAGAAATGTTTCATTTGGTAAATTTTAGAGTAAACATCGTCGTTTCTTTCGACTTTAACGTTTTTAATATAACAAAAACGACGTCGTTTAGTTTAACACCAAACGACATTATTTTCCTACGCAATTAACCTACCCAAAGACCACCTCATTTTTTCTGGTTCTTTCCTCTCCCGCTCTTTTCTTCTTCTTTTTCTCCCCAGTCAACGACCTTTTTCTTCTTCATTTGTGTCCTTTTGTCTTCTCCAATCAACGCCTTTCTGTCTTTCAGTCGAAGTAAGTCGTGGAACCTTTTTTTTTGTTTGTTTTGTGCTTTCGTTATTGGTTTTTAAAGGTGTGATGTTGCTTAGGTAATAGCAATTTTTTTTAGTTGTTTGTGTTGGTTTAGATTGTTCGTGATTGGAAATTGTTTAGAATGTCTTAATGTTAGTGAAAACTGTTAAAAGGAGGAAGCGGAATCGGATTGAACTTTTCAAGGATGAGAAGGGAAAGTGGGTGAGTGACCAAGAGGCTCTTCAGAACATTGCTTTGCAGTTCTTTAGTAGGTTGTACAAAGATGATGCAGCACTCCAGCCGTCTTATCCTATCAGAGGGAGTTTCCCTATTTGCGACCATAATACCATGGAACTTCTTAACAAAACTATTAGTGATGAGGATATTAGAAGAGCTCTGTTTGATATGAAGCCTTGGAAAGCACCAGGTATTGATGGGTATCAAGCGAGTTTTTATCAGTCCCAACGGAATATTGTAGGTAGGGATGTATGCAATGAAGTCAAAAATATTTTTGCCAGAGGAGATATTGATTCTAATATTAATAAGACCTTGTTATGTCTTATTCCTAAAGTGGAGGTTCCTAAGCAAATTGATCAGTTCAGGCCAATTGCTCTCTGCACGGTAATGTATAAATTAATCACTAAGACCATTGCTCATAAAATCAAGATGATCATGCCTCAAGTGATTGGGCCCGCTCAAACTAGTTTCATTCCAGGAAGACACATTACTGATAATATTGTGGTTGCTCAAGAAGTTATTCACTCTATGAGAAACATGAGTTCGAAAAGAGGTTGTATGGCAATAAAAGTTGATCTTGAAAAGGTGTATGATAGAATTCAATGGGAATTCTTACTTGATACCCTTAATGAGGTAGGAATACCCTAGGCCCTCATCAATACTATCATAAAGTGTGTTTCTGGTAGCTCTATGCAACTTTTATGGAATGGTAGCATCACGGATCACATCTTGCCAACTCGAGGTCTATGCCAAGGGTGTCCCCTGGATCCTTACCTCATTGTGTTATGCCTGGAAAGACTATCCCATGGCATTTGTAAATCTGTTGATGAAGGGAATTAGAAACCTATCACACTTAGCAGAGATGGTCCTTTGCTTACTCATCTTTTCTTTGCAGATGATCTTATCCTTTTTTCTAAAGCTGAGAATTCCCAAGTTGATATTGTCAAAGGGGTCATCCAAGACTTCTGTGCTTGTTCAAGTCAACGAGTCAACTCTCAGAAAACTCAGGTCTTTTTTTCAAAAAATATTCCTACGTCTACGAGAAGATTTTTAAGGGCTACTCTGGGGTCTCATGAAACTAGTGACTTGGGGAAATACCTAGGAGTCCCTCTCCTCCATTCTCGGGTCATTAAGAAGAGCTATGGGTATATCCTTGATAAAATGAAGGCAAAAATTTTGAGTTGAAATTCTAGCCGTCTTTCCCTTGCAGGCCGTGTTACTTTGGCGAATTCATCTTTGTTTTCAATGCCGTCCTTTGCCATGCAAACTTCTAAGATCCCTGTTACTATTTATGATGAGATAGAGAAAATCAGCAGGAGTTTCATATGGACGAAGGAAGATGACAAAAGGAGTCTGTCTCTAGTTGCTTGGGATAAAGTGCAACATTCTAAAGGAGTTGGAGGTTTGGATTTGAGGAATCTTCATTTAGTTAATATAGCATATGCTATGAAAGTTGGATGGCATATTTTGACTAATTCTAATAGTCTATGGACTAAAATGCTTCGTTCCAAATACAAATTCAGCATTGATGTCCCAAATAATATTGTTGCTCCTGCTTCTTGTACTCCTCTATGGCGTTTGGTGACTGCAAATTGGAAAGTTGTGATTTCTAACGCCTTTTGGGCCTTAGGTGATGGGTGCACGGTTAAATTTTGAAAACATAGATGGTTGCCGGGTGTCTCAGAGCCTTTGCTACATATAACTAGTGGGCCTATTCTGGATATTATGATTGATAAAACTGTCTCTTTTTTTGTTATTGATGATGGAGATTGGAGATGGGAGTATTTTTCTTAGTTGCTCCCCACTTCAATTTGCTCTTATATTACTGCTACACTTGTGGCCCCCGATGCTTATGGTAAGGATTCCCTTTTTTGGGGTCTGTCTTCTTTAGGAGTTTTTACTTTGAGGTCTGCGTATGACTTTCTTTCTGGAAATTACATTCCTTATCATAACTTTCCTTGGAACCTGATCTGGAAGTAGCAAGGCCCTCAAAAAATCATAATGTTTTTTTGGCTAGCCCTCAACAATGGGGTCTTAACTAACGATGAAAGAAAGACACTTAAGTGATTCTGGGAGTTGTGATAATTGCAACGACGAGCCTGAAACCCTTCTACAAATTCTCCATGATTGTCATGTTGTTGTTCAGTTCTGGCATCTTTTTACTGATTTTAATAATTTGAGCTCTTTCTGGAATGTTAATTTGGAAGATTGGTTGTTATTGAATCTGAAAAGCTCCCGGCTCTCTCATGATCATCTTAGTTGGCCTACTATTTTCGGCTTAGGTTGCTGGAACCTTTGGAAATGAAGGAATGACAGAGTGTTTAATTCTGGTGTTTCTTCCATTTTTAATACCTTGTAGAGTACTATTTCTGAAGCTAAACTGATTTAGGATACCTTCAGCAAGTTACCTTCAGAGAATAATAGTCCTTCGTTTTCAAGGTTAATTTTTGGAAATGTCCACCTTCCCCTTTTATGAAGCTCAATACTGATGCTTCTTTGACTGCCTCCACGGGGATAGTTGTAGGTGGAGGTTTGATTTATGATCATAATGGTCGCTGGAAACATAGGTTTGTTTTTAAGACGGGTCGTTGCTCTATTCTTCGTGCTTAGTTGTGGGCTCTTTATTATGGTATTCAACTCACTTATAATCTTGCCTATTTGGATGTTCTTGTAAAATGTGATAATGAGATTGCTGTCAAGATGTTGACAAGTGGTGTTCAAGCAAATTCAGGTTGTTTGTCTCTTATTGCCCGAATTCTAGACTTACTGGAGCGCTTCCATAATGTGAAACGCATTCACATTTACAGAGAAGAGAACTTTGTTGTTGACTCCCTTTCTCACCTTGCTTTTGATTTTTCTCCTAGCTTTCATGTTTTGGGGCAAGTCCTCCCTAGTGTTGGTAGATGGATTGATCATGATTTAAAAGGGTCTCTTACGTTAGGTAGTTTTTTACTTTTGTGAGCTTTGCTCACTTTTTTTCTTACCAAAAAAAAAATTTGATGAGCATGCATGTTTCAATTACTCATATGTTGCCTACCCTTTTGGACTCGGTTTATGCAGGACTTGTGTTCAACTTGCCCTTTTCGAGCACCAATACAATAGCCGAAGATAAAGCTCACAAGTTATTGAAAAGCTTGTCCAAATTGATTGACCATAAATAACTAATGTGGTTTTGATCTTAACCCAAAATAGAATTCAACAATCCTATTTCTTTTTTGGTGGAACTTCTAAGTTTTCCCATGCAATAAAAAATTAGTATATATTTAATTTTCTAATTCTTGATACTTAACTTTTTTCTTATAACAAATCCATTATAATTATCTTCTTTTAAATACATATTAAATAAATTAGAAAATTATCTTGCTATTCTCTTATTTTATATTTTAATTTCAAGTTCTAGGAGGAGTTAACACCATTTTCAGCAGTGTTAGGACATACACAGGGTAGTTAACGTCTTATATAGATACTATAGTATGTATAAATAAGTACTATTGGACTTTTTTATCAGGTAGCACTATAAGGAAATCAGTAATTACTGACGGAAGAGAAATCGTAACAAATTATCAACAAAAAATGTTTTTTCGTAGGTAACATTGTCGGGAAAGATTACATTTTGTGACGGTAAAACGGTCAGTAAAAATGGAGGGAAATTATCCCCACAAATTTTCCGATAGAATATAGCGACGGTAGAAGATTCTCGTCGGTAAAGGAGACAGGAATGCTTGGTGGAATAAAAAAGTTTTGGGTTTACCGACAAAAATATTTCCTTCGGTAAATTCCGTCTGTAAATTTTAGAGTAAACTTCGTCGTTTCTTTCGGCTTTAACGTTTTTAATATAACAAAAACGACATCGTTTAGTTTAACACCAAACGACATCATTTTCCTATGCAATTAACCTACCCAAAGGCCACCTCATTTTTTTTGGCTCTTTCCTCTCCCGCTCTTTTCTTCTTCTTTTTCTCCCCAGTCAACGACCTTTTTCTTCTTCATTTGTGCCCTTCTGTCTTCTCCAATCAATGCCTTTCTGTTTTTCAATCGAAGTAAGTCGTGGAACCTTTTTTTGTTTGTTTTGTGCTTCCGTTATTGGTTTTTAAAGGTGTAATGTTGCATAGGTAATGACAATTTGTTTTAGTTGTTTGTGTTGATTTGGATTATTCATGATTGGATATTGTTTAGAATGTCTTAATGTTAGTGAAAAAAGGAAAAACATGTGATTTTCGTAGTTATCTTGAGATGAATTTCTCATGTTTGTAAAGTGTTTGATGAATTACTTGTTACAATTGTGTTAAGTGTTGGGAGTGTTCTGCTTATGTTGGTGTATATCACGTTTTGTTGGCATTATACTGATAATTGATTGCAAGACTTTCAAGTGTTAGTGGTTATAGTGAAATTTGACATTGTGAGAAGCAAATAAGATGTTTAAAAGGGAGTTGATATCATGCTTAATATGTTTTAAAGGCAATTTATATGTGTAACAATTTCCCAATTTGTTATGTATCAATCAATTTACCTAGTTTCCACTGTGGGGATGGGGGACCAAAGAATTGGTAAAAAACTGGAAATTTGTAATAATCAATTGTTTATGTGGTTTGGCAAAATTTGTTATGTCTTTAGTTCCTTGATTTTTTTGTTATGAATAGAGGTTTGAGTTCCTTTCAAATATGTCATCTAATCATGTTTAAAATCCGCCCTTTGTCCCTTGTGTTTTTATGCAAAGCAGAATTTCATAAGAAATATGATTGGGATGGAAACATGTGTTCACATGCTTTCAAGTCCAACATCAATTTCCTCTTACCCTATTTGACGTGGACTTTAGATGTAGGAATAAAATTCAATATTGTTTAGGATTTACATTGTTGAACCGAAAAAAGAAATAATAAATGTTGCTCATATTTTCCTTTTTATTATTAATTTACAAATGTCAAAGATAGTTATTTACTAGTGGACTTTAATTGTTTTAAATTTTATGCACAATAATTATCATTCCATAATTTTAATTTAATAACTTTTTTGGGTTGGTTTAGTTGATCACTTGAAATTAAATTCAATCTATATAATACTTGAAATTGCTATATAGATACAGTAATTCATATTAACTACATTATTCATATGTATTATAAGTTATTTGTTAGTATGTATAAATAGTTTAGTTTATATGAGCCATAATAACTATAATGATCACTATAATGATTATTCCAAAAAAAAATTATGTTTAATAGTTCATCTTAACATATCAATATCATATAGTTAGACGTATTATCTACTTAATAATTGGTCTTGATCTATCAATTTCTTATTATAGTTCATCTGCCTTCCAAGAATCGCTTCATATAAACAAGTCTCATATGGCAAGGAGGTTTTAGTAGTAGTTATACCATAGGAAAATTTAATATTTGGTTCTCCGAACAAAGGAGACTAAAAAAGTAATTATTGTTTATTCTTATTTTAAAGACTCTAAGAACTACATACCAATCATGATAGCCATTATCCTACTATATGCAGGAATGCTACCATCCTGATCCTTTTTGGTTTCCTACTATGCCTCCTTCTTTGCATTAATAAATAATGATGCTGCTATGAAGCACTTATAAGGCATTGATTTATGAGAAGTTAAAGAGTATGTCAATAATAAGCTAAGCTATTTATTGATGACATGTGTTACTATTTTGATCACAACCAACTTATTGAATTTGTAACTATATGCTTAGCTATCAACATTTTACCTAAAAATAAGAATAAGAAATAGAAAATTTAGAAAACAAGAGGATTTGATGAATTCCATTGTTCTCCAAAAGGAGATTGTCGATAATTTTGATAGGAATGAGGTTACTTGGGGGCTTCTTAATGAAAATGATGATAAAAGTGGTGGAAAACAAATATGTTATACTAATGATGAGGATAGATACTTCGAGTTTTGAAGAGAAGGAAAGAGATATTGTCTTTAACAAGGACTTTATTCACATACTATGTACTCATAGAGCTACTTTGAAGTAAGAAGAAGAGGTCTTATAGCTCTTCACTAAGAGAAGCTACCAAGTAATTGGACTAGTATTGAGTTCAACAATTTATCTACATTTGACACTATAATGAATGATCTAGACATATTATTATTAAAGAAAAATTTCTACAGAAGAGTAGGTAAGGTTTGGAAAAAGGGTTATCTACTGTATGGTCCTCTTATAACTAAAATCAAGTTTAATCGTAAGAAGCTAAGGACAATTACTTGAAATATGATATAACTTAACTTGGAAGTATTAGGTCGGATGATGATTTAAGGGATATGTAACTAGATATAGGAAATAATTCTCTAATAGTTATTGAGGATATTAATTTCAATCAAGAAGCATGTAATCGAAACGAGGATAATGGTAATGATGAAAATGGAAAATATTAATTCAAAGGATGAGATATGAATTTCAGGTTGAAATATGTTACCAAAGAGAAAATATGATATAATGTAACTAAGGTTCAAACCACGATTTGGAGCCAGTTACTGTCTAGATAAAGCATCACATTATGTAGCTGCAACCGAATCAGATGTGGTACCTCTAGCTACTTATACTTGCAGATGAGGCATCATCTTCCGTACCTGCTACTATACCATTCACTACCCCTATACCGACAGAGATATCAGGGGTAAACGATGCAAATGAAGGAGACAACCTCCAATCTGGAGCTGAGGGAGCTGATGGAAGAACTTATATCACAGTTGATAACAATTTGTATGTGAAAATACATGAAACATCATATGTTTATAATTAAGTTACAGGTTTAAATTTAAAAAATGGTATAAAATTAATTGTTTTAATTTAGGTTGATACCGTCTAGACCATGCTCAAGAAATATAACATCCAAATTCAAGGAGAAGATTGATGTTGAGGGTTATATATGGAAGAATATCTCTCAGGCGACAAAGGAATTTTACTATTTGGAGTTTAAGGTACCAAATTTTATTTGTTTTTTATTTTTAATTGGTTTTTATACATTTATTAGATAAATATTATTACATTATAAATACTTATTGTATGTTTTTCCTTTTATTTCATAAAGAATTTTTTTGAGATTCTGAATTTGATGTGGTCATTTATAAAGTATGAGAGAGATGAGCACGTACACGTTATCGAGACTTTGTTAATGCGATACATAAGACTGGTGTATGATCGTCTTATATTTCTGAACAAGTATGGAGTCATTGGCAGTAGTATTGGACATCACCTGAGGCAATGCCCATTTTAAAGCGTAATTCTACTAACAGACATGGAGGACTGGGGGGAGAGAGTCTTCCCGTACACATTGGAGGATCTATTACCCACCACGAGTATGTAGAGAAACTTGTAATTATCTACACTTTACATTTATACTCTGATATTTTTACTTGACTGTATTTCAATTTAATTTGATGTGTGAATTTTGAATGAAAATATGTATATTATGAAGAATGAAATTGTTATAAATGTCTGGTACCATATATGACTGTGTTGTTGAGTTATTTTCTTTGTTCAATAGGAGGTAAATATCACAAAAATAGAAAAAAAATTCTGTTGAAATTTTTATAAATTGTAATTCACTTATAACATTTTATTCTGATGAAAGACAAATCTATGGGCACAAAGTCTACATCCCGTCAACTCTTTGGTACACTCACACTAAGAAGCATAACGGTATGACCTTCGTTAACACCCGATGTAGAAAACTAAATGTGTGTGCAATTTATGCTTTAATATTAATGCTTAACAATTATCACTTATTATCATAAACATTATCTTATGATATGACCAAATACAAGAAAATATTTAACAACAGTCTCAGCAGTCTGAAGATGTTGATAAGAATCAAACCTATTTTCATGTAGTGGGTGGTAGGGACTGTTGTGGAAGGATATTCAACTTAGATTCATTTGCGAACACAAATTATTCGCAATCCTCCACATCCAGTACAATAACTTCTAGTAGGCGGTCCGCACCCAATGAAATCCATGAGCTTCAAAACACAGTATAAACATTGGCAACTCAGCTGCAACAGTCGATAGAGTACATAGCTTAGCTCCGTAATAAGGTGGATGAGTTGAAGGGGAGTCGTAGAACCTCATCGCAGCAATCAAAGCATCCACAGCTACTAAATGAATAACGTACTTGTAGTCATTTTGTATGAATTACAAATACTTATTATGTACAAAATAATTTTTTATTATCAATTAAGATAACTTTTATTTTATATCATCAATCAATTTTCTATTTTAACAAATTAAATGTTGAAACAAATCACAATATTATCAACAGATAACTCATAACTGTTTAAATTATGCATCAACCATAACATCATCAAATAAAATTTAATGAAGGGAAATTAAAAAAAAGTTTTTAGTAAATTTACTGATGGAAAAACAAAGTTCATCAATAAAATCTATTCTATTTATCGATGGATAACTAATAACTGTTGCTAATGACACTATTAACTTACCGACGGAATAACCAATTCTATCGATAAATTTGTCGATGGACATATCTTATCCATCGGTGACTTTACCGACCGAAGACATCACAGAAAAACTGTCAATATATTTACCAATGGTTACACAAAATTTTCATATGTAAATTTGTGATGGGCATTATGTGATTTGTCGCAAATTATTATCTACGACCATTTCTCTAACGCCTTGGTCCGTTGATAAATTTCGTCGCTAGCTTAGCTTTCCGACGGAATGTGTAGATGTTCTGTTAGTAATTTCTGTCGCTAAACTTCATTTTTCTTATAGTGTAGGAGTAAGATTGCGTATTACTGAACATCTTTAAAACTCGAGCTCAACGAGACTTTCACTATGTGTTGTTATTATTATTGTTATTGTTAGTATATATAACTAAGGTAAAATGTAGGTTTTTGAGCTTTTCTTTGAGAAAAATCATCAAACTCATGTCCTATGCAAGTAAATATTTTGAAGTTAAGAGAGTTATGGTCACTAAGGAGACAAGATAAGTGCTATTAAAAGAAGGCTATAATGGGATTAGCATGGTAGTTTGCCTAAAAAGGAGATAAATACTAACCATTTCATATTATATCCAATAGTGAATATATTTACAAATTCTAGCATAATTATTTTCTTTAAGATTAAAGTATTATACCTTTGTTCATTATAATTTAAACGGTTAATTACAAAAAAATATATCAAACTTTGCTACGTTTTTCAATTATAGTCTGAATTTCAAAAAGTGCAATAAAATGCTTAAACTTTTAATTTTTATCAATTATAGCCTGAACTTAATCAAGTGACAATAAAATGCTCAAATTTTTAATTTTTTTAATTCTAGCCCAACGTTATTATCTCTATTAAATTTGCTGATGTGGTTTGCCACGTGTTCCAGAACGTCATTTAATCACATAATTAAAATGATGTTGTTGTTTTAAAATGACCTAAATCAGATTAAGTAGCTTCGACGACCTCACGCTTTGATTTCAATTTTTCCCTTCGTTTCTAGTTTGTTCTCTTGACGCTCTCACTTTTCGATTTTCAGATTACCTAGCCCCAACACTCTCACACTAACGGCATCAGGAGAATGAACTGAAAACGAAGAGCTTATTAGTGCAACATGTTGCAATACGAGAGTAGATTGAGGCGTCATAAGAACAAACAAAAAACAAAAGGTTGGGGTGTCGAGAGAACAAACAGATAACAAAAGGTTGAAGTTGCGTAAACTGATTTAGGAATTCCATTTTTAACAACGACGTCATTTCATTAATAACTTAACGTAGATACTAACGTCAGGCTGGAATTGAAAAAAATTGAAAGTTTGAACATTTTATTGCTGCATTTTGAAATTCGGGCTAAAATTGAAAAAAATTGAAAGTGTGAATATTTTATTGTCACTTTTTAAAGTTTAGGCTATAAATGAAAAATCAAGCAAAGTTTGAGATTTTTTTGTAATTAACCTTAATTTAAATTGACAATTTTTTAATTTAATTTCCTCCATCTAATCAATGCCCTTTGCCTTTTAATCTTCTAATTCAAATTATAATTATCTTCTTTTAAGTACATACTAAATAATTATTATTTATACTTAAATTTGATTAATAGTAATGATAACTTTGGTTTAAATTGAAAAATTATCTTGCTATACAGTTATTTTTATATCTTAATTTCAAGTTCTAGGAAGTGTTTAACACCATTTTCAGTTGTGTTAGGACACACATAGGCACAGGATTTAGTAGCAATATGTAGTTATTCTCCTATGTATAGATACTGTAGAATATATGAAAAAGTGAAAGTGGGATGTTGAGCCTTCTTTGAGCAAAATCATCACAGCCATGTCCTATGCAAGTAAATATTAAGGTTAGGACAGCTACGGGCACGAAGAAGACAAGATAAAGTATTATTAAACAAAAGATCATAATGGGATTAGCATGTAATTTGCCTAAGAAGAAGATAAGCACTAATTACTCTCAATTAATTATTTTCTAGAGGTAACTTCACGTTTACATCACGTATGAGACTTCATGTTTTATATAATGGAGTTTGGCATGTAGTTTAGACTGCCTACCAATGCACGGAATAAGTAACGGAGCCAGGAATTTAAGACAGGAGGGTTCAAATATTTAAGTTTTTAAATTTTGAGAAGCTCAGTACACCACTGGATTCTAAATAATTCTGTCCTTATATATCAATATATTAAAAATAAAAAATATTCAATTTTTATAAATCCTAAGAGCCCAATGCACTACTAGACCTTAACTAATTCCGTCTATGCACGTAATCAAGGGGAAGGAAAAAAAAAATCAAACTCAAATAATATTTAATACAAGATTAAATAATTAAAATGTCAACTCTAATTGTATATATATTGACAAAGAGACAATGCAAAGATATCAAACTTGACTTAATTTGCATTCTAAGATTTGGAAAAAATGTATACAAATCACTAGAAGCCAAAAAAACACACCTACCCTTTAGTAGAATAAGAACTTCTGCACTAGCTGCTTAAGATCGGAGTCTTCTCGTCTTGACATTATATCCTTTAATTAGGCTTAATCCACCATTATTTTAATTATTAGTTAGATACATAGAAGGCGGTGAGAGGGACATTTTTAGAACAGTAGATATATGTATATGATGTCCAGCCAGTTACTTACCTGGAATACATTTAACAACTTTCCTTTTCAAAGCAATTTCTTTTACAAAAAAGCAAATATAACACATATAATTTTTTTAAGGGAAAATTTGCAATCACTTGCTAAAGGATATATATGTGTAGTATATCTTGTAAAATCTCAAAAGTACCAAGTATTTTGATAAATTATTGATTCATAATTAATTATATATTTTAAATAAGTTAAAAGATATAGACATTTCATGTAGTTTTAAAAAAAATTGGAAAATTTTCCTAATCTCTAAAAATTTTTTAAAAAATATTTCTAGTTTTTGGTTTTAAAAAAATTCATTCTATTATATTTCGATTAAAAAATAATAGTAAAATTTATATTACATAATATTACATATGTACCAATCAAATATTGTTTATATGATGATTTAACTCAACTCTTGAACTCGAACTGAACTAATTAAATTTAAATTAAACTAATAATTTATTATGATGATCTTAAATTGTTAATTTAATTTAAATTTAATTAGTCTCGGTCTAGTTTAAGAGTTGAGTTATGTTACTATATTAGTGACATTTGACTAATTCATGTATGATATTTATACTGTATATGTTTTGTCATTAATTTTTAATTAAAATTTAAGAGATATGGTTATCATGAAAAATTAAAAATTAAAAAGAGTTCAAAGAATCTTTTTCTTAAACTTCACCAAAAGATTCAATCGATATTATTAGACCGTTATAAAATTGATTAAAATCGAATAAAATTAAAAAATTTAAAATATGATTGAAAAATAATACCTTTAAATGAACATTTAATTGAAAAGAAAATTTATTAAATGAAAATTAATTAATTAGTTAAATTTTAATTTATAAAATACTAATTAATTAATTAATTAATCATCCGATTCATAATTACAAATATTATTAAAATAAATCAAATCAGTTCAAAACTTTTAGGATTAAATCATCTAAACTGATTCGATGTTTTAACCATAGAGCTTTTTTGTTTCATGGCCAAAATTTTATTCAATATATACTCTTTTTTTTTTGAGAAAGAATATTATGCGAACTTTCTAAGAGCCAAAGTTCGGTATTTTTCAGGTATTTTGATTGATGTTTACAAAAGGGCCATCTTCAATGAGAATTCAGAATTTTCATTGACAAGATTTGATCTTTTCAATACTCTGAAAGTCACTTGCACCAAGCGATAATTACATGCATGGAACCAAATGCTTGATTAATTTTTTCTTTTTTCTACAATTGCATTGATGGATTATGATTTAATAGTTTACATGAATAATGATGACAAAGACTGAAAAAAAATTCATAAAAAATTATTTTTAAAAAATCAGATCCAGTTCAAAGAAAATTAAACCAAAATGGCTATGGCTTCTGAAGTTTATCAATTTGACAGCTCAAGGGATTCATACCTACTTCTCTTTTACCTGCAGAAGAAGACTAAAGTAACAATACCTAATGAGGAAACTATGAATCAAAGTTACATAACTCAGGTACTCCATAGTATCATGCAACAGGTCCCAGAAGGAACTCAGGCAACTTCACTTCCTTGTCATCAAATTCATCCCAGGTCACCAACTCTCAACAGCGAATTTTATAAGTGAAAGAGTCGAGAAATGAAACTAAGCTAACAATACTGATTCTAGCAGAGACAATCCTGCATGGTAGAGGAAGTGAACAAAAAGATTCTTGAACTCTTTGGCATGTTACAAGAAAATCCCATTTGAACACTATAGATTCACTCTTCTGCATAATTTACAGCAGGAAAATGACTGAATATGAGAACATAAAGGCTATGGCAGTGCGAATAGATATCTCAACATCGCTAAGGAAAAACAACAGCACGAAAAGCAAAAGAAGCAGAAGTACTTACATAAAGAATAATATCAGCAACTTGAAAAAAAATTGATACTGTATTGTTGAACAAGAAAAGTCACCAATACGGTATTGACTGGACATGTAAATTCTGCAACTGGAACTCGCATAAAAGGTAAGTTGGCACAGTAAATTCTACCAAGGCCTACCTCCAGCATGAAGGATGGGAGTTTTCCAAACTGTGAGAAGCACTTCCTTATATTGGATTTAACAAGTCATCCCTTCTTTGCTTTGAAGCTAAACCAACAATGGAGAATGTAACCGGTAAGCCTGCTATAACTCCGAGATTGAGAAATCGCTTACCATGTGCAAACCTGTCATACTAGACAGAAAAAAGCTCCAGAGATGCACAAAAGAGTATCCTCACCATAGAGGGAACGTTGGGGAGACAATGATCACAGTGCTGCCACTGAAAATAATCCATATATGCATCATAAATAAGAGAATCTGATAATAAGGGTTAACGACGGTTTGTTATCGACATCTTTTACCGTACTCTTTATTAAACTGCCTCGAAAGTTGGGTACTTTTACAGAGGATGTCAGCCAGTATCTCCCCATGACTTCTCACACTCAAAAGAAAGCAAAGTGGACAAAAAGGAAAAGACAGAAAATGAACCTAATGATTGCAAGTAAAAAGGCAGCACTCGAAATGGCTATATCATACATGAAGCACGTCAGCCCTGTAAAACTTCTAAAGACCCTTATACCAGATACTGATGCACTCCAATCAATTATGAGGCATCAGAATCTACCTCTCAGAGATAAAAGAGAACTATCTGAGTAAGTTTCTGTCACATACAGCACATCTAGCCCATTTATCTAGTGAAAATGTCATTTTGCTAGCTGGTCTGAGTTGAGGAAACAACAGGGGAGGAATCTTCAATCTTAACTCTGGTACCAATGGAGCCATCAGAGCCATTACTAGCTCTGTCAGTAGCATTTCCATCTTTTCCAGGTTCATCCAAGCAGACAACTTGAGCAAAACTCTTGGACATCTGCTTCACGAAATCACTGGGTAAGGTAATGGCATTTGTGTGCTCATTTTCACTGATTACACCTACTGCCCCCAGACTGGCATGTTGCCTGGCCTTACGTTCTTGCATAACTTTTTGTCGGTTTTCATAAAAGTCAAAATCATCAAGAATGGACATATCCGTTTCATATATCTTGAATATGTTCAACATCTCAACACCCTGCTCAAGTTTCACCTACAACATTACAGTTGATTTTTAGCAGAAAATAAGAAGCAAAATTGTTCATGTGGACCAACTAACTGTTAAAAACAAAGAAACAAGCAAATAGATGTCATGCATAACTTCTGACAACTTCCTAAAAGATAAAGAGAATCTCTCTAAAACATGACTCCATGAAAAAGTAGCTAGCATCATTTAATGAGAGAATAATTCCAACACGTGATTGAAAATAGAAAAATGAATAATAAAAGGATGATGAGAACAAGAACTACAACAGACTTAAAATAGACAACAAGAGAATGACAAAAGATATTGAAGTTCATCAATAAGGTAAAAGGATGAGAATCGAAAGATGGAATTCTGCCTGTTGGCTTTACATTACAAGTACAACTAGAAAAAGATATCCCTATGAAAAGAAAATGCTGCTTAATTTCTAGCATTTCAAGTTTTGAGTAGCTCAACATTACATGAAAAATACTTGCCAAGGGTAAATAAAGAATAGAAGTACTAAGCTTCATCTTCAAACCAATAATTTCAAAATCCTGAAACAATCCAAGAAATAATGTAACACTCCATACCCAATAATAGAATCGGAACACCAAGTGTTACTACATTCTCATATACCTAAAATTTCGAATTACAAAATTTTCTATTTAAATCCTTATTATTTTAGCAAATATTATTCGCTTTATAAAACATATTTTGACAAAGTTTCCTCTATATTTTCTTAAAACCTCTAGCAAGAAAATTGAATACACTTTTCATTCATTTTACTCTACCATCCATTTCCATATCAAACTCCTTTGACAAAATAATTTGACCATCCTCCAATACATTTCAATCCATCTAAATCAAATTTCATTCATAACTTTAATATATAATTCACAATTTAATTCTATAAGAATCTTCATTTCTTTAAATGTACATGTCATAACTAATGATCTTTGGCTCTGTACTGATTGGCAGTAGAATGTCTGTGTTTTTGCTAGAGCCTGAGATCCTGGACTCTTTTGCTTCTTACTGGCTAAGAAGGATAAACTAAATTGTCCCTGACTCCTCTTTCGTTGTCCACTATTTCTCCATTTCTGTTCATCAATATTAACCTTTTCAATCCTTAAAGCTGCTTTCACCATCTCTCTATAATCCCTAATTTGTAGTGCAACAAGGAGTTTCTTGATGTCATCGTGGAGTGTATTAAAAGGCTTGTACCATCACAGGATCTTATTTGGGAGTACTTTTTGTCCCAATTTACAGATAAATATGTAGGAGAGACTTATAAAGATGAGATGAGGGATGCATTCCTTCATCTGAAATAGGGGTATAGAACGGTATCAGAATATGAGAAAGAGTTTGAAAGAATGAGTATGTATGCTGAGAGATTAATTCCTACAAGGATAGATAAGTGTAAGAGGTTTGAAGCAGGTCTCCACCATGACATCAAGAAACTCCTTGTTACACTACAAATTAGGGATTATGAACAGATGGTGAAAGCAACTTTGAGGATTGAAAAAGTTAATATTGATGAACAAAAATGGAGAAATAGGGGACAATAGAAGAAGAGTTAGAGACAATCTAGCTCATCCTTCTCAACCAGTAAGAAGCAAAAAGTTTTAGAGTCTCTGGTTCCAGCACAAATACAGACATTTTACCACCAATCAGGACAGAGCCAGAGATTATTGGTTATGACATGTACACTTAAAGAAATGAAGGATCTTATAGAATTACATTGTGAATTATATATTAAAGTTATGTATTAAATTTGATTTAGATGAGTTGAAATGTATTAGAGAATGGGAAAATTATTTTGTCAAAGGAGTTTGATACATAGATGGATGGCAGAGTAAAATGAATGAGAAATGTATTCAAGTTTCTTACATGAGGTTTTAAGAAAATATAAAAGAAATTCTGTCAAAATTTTTTATAAAGTGAATAATATATGTTAGACTAATAAGATTTAAAAAGAAAATTTTGTAATTCGAAATTTTAGGTATTTAAAAATGTGGTACATCTAGTATTCCGATTCCATTACCGGGTATTGGGTGTTACAAATAACCATCAAGCTCCTACCTCTTGTGTGTCTCGACTATTGGTGACAGGTTTGTTGTCATTATTTTCAAGCACAATGTGACGAAACTGACTATTAGGGACATCTTTGATAATATGCCACTTGACAGGGAACTGTCCACTCCACTTATCTTGCTGCCAGAAGTCCACACTCTTATCAAAGTCAACAGATCCAACCATTTCAGCTACTCCACAGAACTGAGCACTGGCATTAACCTGTATAAGAAAGTGAAGAATAAGTTTCTCAAGAAGGCTAGAGAACAAATTAAGAAACAAAGCAATAAAAGAACAAAAATATAGAGACAATCCAACAAGTACAACTTCTATCACTCAGGGGTGTCAATATTGAACTTATGTACTTTGAAAAATCGAGGATAGTTGTAGGTAACCAAATCAAGAATAAAGCTTGAACCTTTAGTACACGTCTAGAGAGCAGTTTATTAAAAGATGACTGAAGGTTCACTAAAAGTAGACCACCTAGCAGCAGTCATCATAGTCATTCAAGACTGTAGCTTGAAACAGTCATCACCATAGTAACCTTTCTTCCAGGAATTTGTGAAAATGGAACTTACAGAGAAGAAGAGAAAAACTGGGCAGGGTTCCTTTTTTTCTTTAGCTTCATGATAGGCAGCATCAAGTTTTCGGTTCCCATTTGGTGTGCTGGCCCAGACACCATATTTGATGCTCTTGTGAACGTTGTCCTCGCTGTATGATTTAATGATGAAGAACTTGGCATCACGGTATTCAGAAACAAAATCTGGTCGGTTATATGATTCATCATGAACCTTGGCAGTGATCTTTCTATTTTTGCTACTTTCATCAGAAGAGCCAAGCTCATTTGCACTTTGATTCTTAGGCTTTGAGGCCCTTGGTCCACGGTTTTGCTCACTAAGGATATCAAGATTACCATTGCAGCCACAAAGTGCAACACTCCCCCTTGCCCACCATTTGCTACCCTCAGAAGAAAGCCAGCCCCGACTGTTTGTTCCCAAACCAGAAAATGATGCGCCTCCATAGTTGGACCCCTGATTAAAAGATCCATACAAGTAGCCTCCGCTGAAGGTATTTGAACCAGATCCAAGACCTTGATATGATCGTTGTTGATGAGAAGCCTGTTATAAAGTAGTAAGTCAGCAATTATGTTAAATTTAATACCTGCTTCATTGTAGGTATCACAGAACTATTGACGCCGCTGGTTATTACTAACTAGACACTGCTGTCAGCCAACAACAATGGACAAGAAAATACACAGCATTACAAGTAAAACAATATTGTCTCAAAGTGCCCACTTACACAGGGTAAGCCTCCAATTACCTCCTAGGTGCCTAAAACTTACAACAAAATATAAGCACAGAGTAAAACTTTGAAGTATGGTCTAATGTACACTTCAAAAATTTTAAAAACTGGAGATTACTCTTCAGGGAAGTTCATACTTGCTAGTGAGATACAAAATTGCAGCAAATGATTGCAAGCAAAATTCATTATCTCAAAGTCCAAGCCGTTGACAAACATGCAGCAGATTTATGAAGATTAATCAGTGCCGAAAGGAACAAACTTAACTGTGTTCTTAAGTAGACAAAGCAATGAAAGTAATGTGATCATAAATCTTTTCTCTCTAAAGATAAAGTAGAGGAACTAAAAATCCAAGAAGTTAAAGTTTCCATGATCACCATCAGGGCAGAATAGCAAACAAGTAAACACTAAGAATGTGCAACAGCATAGAAAAGAGAATCAACCATTCCAACATTCTGACCAATCGACCCAAATGGGCCAATTGGCTGTGGGGAAACTGCCGGTGATAAGGGAGTCAAAGGCCTGTGCCTATCAGAGGACTTTGACCAATCTGACCAAATTCCTGCAGATGTTAATCCATCAAACCCCTGCCTTGATTCATGAACACCAATAGTACCAAGGTTTCCAGGAAAACTGCCTCTACCAAAAGATCCCACTGGAGAAGGATAACTAGGCCTTGGCCCAAAGACTACACTATCACTTTGTTGGTCAATACTTGCTAAGGTATTGATCTCCGGTTGTGAAACTGGTGATGGTGAATTGATATATGGCATACTAGGAGGACCTAGCTGCTGGTAGTAAGGTGGGCCAGAAAATGAAAATTGCTGAGGGGAGAATAACTGTGCATCTCCACCTACAGATGGCAGAGGTGCTGTGACCGGAGAATATGGTCCAAAAGGCATATGGGTACCATATGCAAATCCCGGATGGAATACAAGAGATGGGTTTTCATTGTAGATTCCCTGCATAATTCAGACGTTAGGGAAGAATAAAGCAAATCAAATCACACACAATAAAGGGAACAAAGAAAGAGAGTACTGACCGGTGATCCAATATCCAATCCCTCAGCATTCATATATGAAGGATATTCGTCCCATTCATTGGTGGCATTGCCATAACCTGGTTATTGAGATGTATGAGGAAGATCACACTAACTTAAATCTATAAAAGACAAACAAGACAAGAAGAAATATAATAGAATACAGCGAGCTTCACATTCCTTCAGAAACAGACCAAAGGGTTTTAAGAGTAACCTCTATAGTAGAAGGGCTGAGCCTGAGGAGCATAAAGGTTAGGTGGGTATATGGAATAATCTCCAGGTGAACCAAATGATCCTGGTTGACCTGCACTGTCCCGCAGATGACCTACATTGACAGATTCCTGAGAGGCAATAGGGGAAACTGACGTCTCATTTTTTGCTGAAACAGGCTGACAAGAAAACAAACCATGTCATTTCTAAAGCATTTTTGTAACTGATCTATATGAACGAAACAGCAAAAGTTTTTAACGTTAAGCGTAACTACCAGCTCCTTCTTGTTATCTGGTTCAGCAGCTTTCTCTTCTGCATCTGTGAACAGTATGCTCAGTGACTTATAGAGTCTTATAAACACAAGGAGTAGAAATATTTGACCAACCCAAAGCTAAAATTGATGATACAAAAACTCGAGCGATCAATATGTGTGCACGAATCCAAACATGTAACCTAAGCACAGATGATAAAACAGTGAACAAAAATATTTTCAAGTTAAAATTATTAGTCTACTTTATAATCTCAATTATATATGCCAAATTATCAATTCAAGACTGAATGAATGACAGAACAAAGTCAACTGATCATGGAGCAGAACAATATGCATGATCCTAGAAACCAAAATCTGCCAAATATTATGCTTGACTAGATATCAACTAAAGATTTCAAACATATAATAAACATTTAATCAGTTTGAGGAGGCATTGACCTGCTGATCAGATATTAATTCCATGGAAATATTCCTCAAGCTTCTTAAAGCTTCAGAAGCTGCCAAAGTAGCAGAAGGTGGCC